>KZ308756.1:153009-295980 GCA_000376725.2 Ladona fulva | reverse complement strand
TTATGCATTTCTTTCTGTCTGCTTTTCTTTTTTTTCCCTTTTTTTCAGCTTTGTTACTGACACTTTTCTTTTACTAAATTTCCCCTCTTATTTTAAATTTTTTAGTCGCCACTGTCAGTAGGTTTCGCAGGTTTTTCACACCCCCCTTCACGTGGGTGTTTTCCTGCAGGGTTTTATTTTATTTATTTTTTTCCTAAGTGCAGACTTCGGTTAGTTTTTTAAAAACCCACATAATAGTTCCTTCTTTTATTGCCTTCTTTTTATTTCAAATCCCAATACGTCTTTCTTTCTACCGGTAATGGCTAAGGGTTAGATGTAAGAAGAGACTAATTAGTCTCAATCTCGCCCATAAATGAAGACGAGTTATTATTATTATTATACATATGATAATTTTGTGTTTCCACCTCTTTAAATATTGATGACTCTATTAGTCGAAACCTGGTCCTAAGTGCAGACTTCGGTTAGTTTTTTAAAAACCCACATAATAGTTCCTTCTTTTATTGCCTTCTTTTTAGTTCAACTCCCAATACGTCTTTCTTTCTACCTGTAATGGCTAAGGGTTAGATGTAAGAAGAGACTAATTAGTCTCAATCTCGCCCATAAATGAAGACGAGTTATTATTATCATTATACATATGATAATTTTGTGTTTCCACCTCTTTAAATATTGATGACTCTATTAGTCGAAACCTGGTCGTCTTCCAATTAATATTGTGGTTTGTAAAAGTTCGACCTTTCCTTGTTCTTTAACGATGTCACGGCCCAATCTATAACTGTGATTCCGTACTTGAGTGAAGGAGAGCCGCATTGTTCCAGATTACCACTACGGGTGTGTGTGATCGTTAAAATTATTCAAACGGGTGTAAAAGGAATCGCCTGTTTCCGTTAAAGAAATTATAGTTATTACTATTTAAATACGCGTTTATACCCCAATATCGGATCGGAGTTCGGATCAAAGTCAGCAATAAAATAAGAGCAATCCGTTTATTGTACTGCAGTACTTATACCGACTGTCAACGAAAGAAAAAGCGATTTTGGTGTACATACATACTAGTATTTGAAAATTGCAAAATTCTTGACACAGTTACGAATTTATATACTTAAACTTATAAAAAATCTTATAATTTAGTTAAATGACTTTCACGTTAAAAATAACGCATTATATCTCTTCGAGTCCTTATTACTTGAGAATGTGAACGTAGATCTTAAGCCGCCGTTTGCGATGAATACCCGAAATTGACTTCCTTAACAAATTAACAAACTAACGTACGTTAATATCGACCGCAATCGACACGGCCATATACGGAAATCGCTTTCAACAGATTGTGGGGTGAAACGGTTAGATTGGCGTACCTTGAGATAAAGCGCCCCGGGAGGTCGCCCCTGCCCCGGGCCAGAGTGTCACTACGCACATTCATTAAAAACAGTTTGCAAGTGCGAGATGTAATATACCGAGTGGCATCAGGAGTTCCATCAGCAGTAATCCACGCCTCTTTTGATGGAAGATTAAGACATCGTTACTCTCGGGCGGTTGGCTCGTTCGCGGATCGGAAACCACGCAATAATGACCTCTCCAACCATTTTCGACGCTCAACCTGTGTTGTGATCGCCGTCCACTCCCGCCCCACGGCCAACCCCCACTTCATGCGAACGATCCCCCGTCTCACCAAATGCCCTTTTTTACTGTTCCGCCACAATCGCGCCCCCCGTCTCAATTCGCCCCCTGCCGACGCCGCCGCCGCGACGCAAACTCCTGTTTCATGCTCTCCGCGTTCCAATTAACGATATTCCGCTGCATCACTTTCCCGTTTCCCATTCTTCACCACGGCTTCACGCTCCCCCTGCCACACCCTTCACCCACACCCACTCCACTCCACGCCTGCCACCTTCTTGCAGACGAATTCCAGATGAGGAAACTCCGCGTCCCAAACACGTTCGTCCAACGCGCCTACTATGAGCGTCTATTGCGATTGAAAATGAGTTTCTCGCTAGATTCGTGAATTTATCCGAAGATAAACGCGTTCTCTTCCTCTTTCTACATAATGTTGACCGTAAACGAGGTATCAAAAGACACAAATACTTTAAAAAAGGATCTTTCGGGCATAATTTCTTCCCGTTTCGACTATGGAGGATAAGATTCAAATATACAGGAAAACACCCACGCGGAAGGAGATAAGGAAAGATGGGGAAAACTGAAATTTGAAAATGGAATGTGAAATTCTGAACCGCTAAAGATTGATGAAAGAGGAATGAGAACAACTTATACACTCTACCACAGGACTTAATACAGACGACATACCTAGGTATTCGACGCGTCGAAATGTATTACAAGAGAAGCAAAGCTCATCGGACACTTATTTCGGAAGCACAAAATATATTGGACGGAAAAGATAGACGTAAAAGCTTATAGGCCGAAAAGAAATCGATAGAAATTCTTATTTAAATTTATAATGACGGAATGGATTGTACTTGATGTAATGAAAGAAAAATAACTAACTAAAACTAATAACTAAAAGTATACTATTAAGATAACCAACAATTGCGTAGGTCGTATGTATTGCATCCGGTGGTAACCTGTTTAAATTGTTTTTATTCCTCTTTAATAATGAAGAGCTACCACAAAGTTGAAACCGAAATATTATTTTTCGCTAAAGATTGCTTAAGGAACTCCAAATTTGAAATGAGCATTCATATATACGGTCTGAAATATATATTTTGGTATAGAATCAATGACCGTAATTCGATGGCATTAAATACTGAAATTAGTTGTGCGCTGTGGGTAAAGTGCGACGGGTGGCAAGCCTTGGTCCGAGAGTCCTTCCAAGAGAGTTCCCCTTCTTGCCGTACTCGCCGTAAAAACCACCCCTTTCTCTGCTAATCCCCAGCGGCGGCTCTACAGACAGCGACTGAGGTGACTGGAATCTGTGGATGGATGAGGGGAGGGATTGCGAATTAGAGGGGGCGCTTTGATGCACTCCCCGGAGGGGCAGAGGCGGTGGGCGGGCCATTAGGTTCTCTTCACCCGCCCCACCTCTCTGCCTCAGAATAGGACGACAGCTTCCCTAAGGAGCAGCGAGGAGAGGATGAATGTGCTCGGGGATGCGGGCGAATTCCAGCAGGATTTTTCTCTCCCGGCGCTGGAAGACGCAGCCGGTTTTTTAATCTCCGCCCCACGGAAATATCTGAAAAGATACGCGGAAGTCCGGTTCTCTTCGCGCGTACCTTTGGTACGTTACTTTTCCTCGAAATTACTGCTCGTAATTGCTCGGCCCCAAATGCGGTTCTTGAGAGACTCCCAGATTTGAATGGAACGGAATGTTTCGGATGGTTTAAATTCTTCGCAGAATTTTATGCAGACGGTAGAGCCGTGGGTTTTGGCCCAATGAAATGGAGCCTTGCCTCATCTAAAGGTGGGATAGCCCAAGTATCTCAAGGAAATGCCTGGAAGCCCAACCGAAGGCTCTCCGGACACCTTGAACTCGAAAATCTAAGAAGATTCGTCGATTAATATTCTCCATCTAAAGCTGTTTCCTAACTATTTCACCAACAAGCTCGTAACTCCCACTCTTCTCCACTGGTTCAACTCGAATCGCGCTCATCTGAAATATTTCCGCGACTTAGCTTCGAGGATGGAGTAAAGCCTATCCGGTGGCCTGACTTTCTGCTGCAGATTTACTCGACTGCGCGAATTCCAAGGGATTGCTCTGCATCAGTCCCGGCGCACCTCTACGAGAGCTTGCGGGGGAGATGAGGGTAGGGCTCTAAACAACTGCGTGGAATAAAAATATCAGGACAGGAAGATCTAAATCTGAACGGGCCTCCTGAGTGAAAGATGGAGCTTCACTGGACGGGGAAACACGGTGAAGCGCCTAAGAAGAAAATAGTTAACGAATAACTCCATACTACCTAATTCTCTTCAGCTTTCTAGTGTTATTACAGAATACAGATAATTAATATCTATTAGAATACTATTCTAGTGTTAGAGCTATCGATATAAAGATATTCTAGTGTTAGAGCTATCGATATCCTGCGATTCATTATGTAGTGTATGCCCTCTCTTTTGCCGAAAATTCTGCTTTTGGTGAAATATAAACGTGATAAAGAGGGAATCAATTGCGATAAATATTTCCGTACGCTTCAACTTGACAGGAAAATCATTTACAAAGACAACAGGAAGAGGATGGAGGGAATATATAACGATGCAATGTGAAATAAAATCCGTGAACTATACATACAGTTATTCTTTTTTTAATTCAAAAAGCTATGGACTCCGTCGTGGAGTTGCAGGGAGTTTGATGGTCCGTGATGATGTTCAGAGAATGGTTTTGAGAAAAAAATACATTCAATCAATTTCTAAAAGTAAAGCATTGCGTACTTAGGATGTGACCCCATTATCTAAAATAAAACTAGCTTTAATGAAAATAGAGTAAATTAGATGCAATGAACCACCCTCGGTGTCAATCGACTCCATGAGCGAAATGTGTCAAAATAATTTTGTTTTTCTTGTTATCCACTTTGAACCCTATTTATAAATTTACTGTCTAGACGGAGCTGAAAGTGTAAAGCATAATGTAGTGGCAGTATTCGCTCAATCTTCGTTTGATGGTTACTCACCACGTACCTAAGCATAACCGCACGATTCTAAAGCCAACTGAAGTGCGTTCCATTTATCTCACTAACCATCCGGTAGCTAATAAATAAACGCCAAAGATCCACTAATACTTCGAAGTCGAAATAGTCGGGATAGAGAATTACATTGAAGAAATAAATGGAAAGCGACGTGCGTCGCAACGGTGTTATGCCATTCCTTCGTGGCACATCCATGAGTCCTGCCGACCGAGAACAGCTTATTAACTTCATGAAACGATTGATAGCGATGTTTGTTGGAATAGTCAAGTAGAATAGCGAAAGCAATATCGTCTTATTTTCTACTCGGATTACATTGGCTAACTCTATTCTTATGCCAGCCTCTGTGGCGGAGTGATTAGCCTAGCACGGTCCCGGGTTCGAATCCTGGTCAGGTTGTTCGTCTTTACTAGGTTAATTGTAAGAGTGGTCCCATTAGACTAAAAGTCCCCTAAATAAAGACATGATTATTATTATTATTATTCTTTGGGGATTCGTTTTCTTATGCATCGTTAAGCATTAAGTCAAGTAAAGTTTTAAGCACTGAGCATTAGGTTTTGTTACAAATCGGAAAGCAGACGCACAGGCTGGGAATCTGGCCTGAGATGGGAATCTTGTAAAGGTTCAAACAATTTGGTGAATGAATTCGGAGATAGGAATAGAGATTCAGGAACCATAATTCTTAAGTAACTTCATAATCTTAACTTTTCAAGCATCTTGTTTCTGCTGCTCCTCATAAGACAGTTTATATGTGACAGATATTATCTGAGATCCTTTTCACTGTTAGGTACGTTGTTTGTATAAAAATCTGATTTTTTAGGCATGTCAAAGGGACATACCTTTGAAATGGATTCCCAAAACGAGCATGAGCTGATGCAAAATATGAGGAATTCGAGGTAAAATTTTTGCAAAATCCACATCTATGACTATAAACAACCAAGGGGGAACTGCCCACTTCCGGCCAACCGCTGCACTATTTCATCACGATTAATCCCCTCTCAACAACTTCAATCGCTACACGTACTTGTCTTAATCAGGAATACGACAGGTTATCCGATATCTTGGATATAAACATTTATTTTACTTTAGTTTCGTGGTTTTGGAGCGAAGCTCTTTCCTCCGCGTATCTTTTCTAATTGGGAAACACCTTTTCCAAGCTTTTCCTAGTGATCACTCCTTTTCCTACTCCCCCGTTCGTTCCTCTTCTTCCATCCCTTTTCCTCTTTCCCTCATGCGCCGCCCAAGCGCTCGTCACTTTTTTTGCTCTCCCCTCTTATTTATTTCGGTGGGGTAGCCGCCGGAGGCTCCAAAGCGGTAACTTATGCCGAGGTGTGCCGCAGTGTGCGCCTTCCCATCCAATCGATATTCTTCATTTTTCCTATTGTTTTCTGTACATCAGTGTTAAGACCTCTCCCTCCCTCTGGATTTCCAGTAATTAAAGAATTCTTTAGCCTCGTACACTTGAAAACTTGATAAATCTTCCCATGACACGCTGTGAGACGGCAGTTATATACGGAATGCGACGACTTTCTCTCACCGTAGTTTCGGGCCGTAGAGCAGCGAAATCGGCTACGGGGCAATGTTGCGTTGCCTACTGTCCCAAGTCATATCACTCTTCACTATTTTGTACTGCGACTTAATAAACGAAAAAGACAACCAAAAAGAGGAATTTTCAGGCGCATGCATCTTTAAGTATTCACACGTACACATCTTCTATGCATAACATGTAATACGTATGTAAACGAGACAATTAGTGTGGCCTGAAATTTCTTGAAGCGAAGCCTTCGAACTACAAGTTGACAAAGTAAAGCCCATTACTGAGGGAAAATAATTTAACTCAGTTGTTGATGTTTACCTATTTCCAAACATAATGTTCATGTTTACCTAGGTCCATACATAAGCCCTTTTCCTAAGACTCGGTTTTATGATTAAGCAATTATTAGCAATGAATTCTATCGCTTTCGCGGTTTATCATAGACTGAATATATGTTAGTAGCTGTGTCATCTCTTCGTTTCCCTTGGAGAATATCTTCAAAGCTTGAGACAAGCAAAACTGAAGAAACTAGCAGAATACTTCACCAACTTATGCAAGAAGACAGAAAATGTTGAAGAGGAAAATTTAGAGGATACATAAAACTCAGAACACAGCCCCTCTATTTTTCCAGAAGAAGTAACAGAGGTCATCAAGAAGATGAAGAACGGAAAAGCAGGAGGAACAGATGGAGTTTTTGCGGAATATCTGAAACTTGGTGTTACAGAGATTTTTCCACTTTTAGCGCAGTTATTTACCAATTGCCGTAGACAAGGGAGAATTCCCAAGGACTGGAACAATGCAAAGATTGTCCTTTTGCACAAGAAAGGAAGCAAGGAAGAATTGAAGAACTACATCAGCCATCAGCCTCCTTCCTGTTATTTACAAAACGTTCATGGGGGTAATAGCTGCATGCCTGAAGACCTCCCTGACAACTGCTCAGCCCAGAGAACTAGCTGGATTCCGCAAGGGATTCAGCACTATGGACCACACCCACATGCTGCTAGAAATTATCAGCAGAATGAACGAATACGAGATGCCACTAGTACTCTGCATCGTAGACTATGCCCAGGCCTTTGACTCGGTACGTACCTCCTCCACACTGAAAGCACTAGGGAATCATGGAATAGATGCCAAGTATATCCAAATCTTACGCAGCATCTATAAGGACGCCACGGCCTCTGTAATGCTGCCTGAAGAAACAGAGGAATTCAGGATTGAGAATGGAGCGAGACAAGACGACTTACTTTCACTAGTTCTTTTTACTGTCGTTCTAGAAGAAGTTTTTAAGACTGGGAGGAAAAAGGCCTACGGACCAATGGAGAGTACAGCAGTCATCTTCGTTTCGCAGATGATATGGTACTCTTTGCAACCAACGCTAAGGATCTACCATCAAGACTCCAAGAACTGAACATGGCGTGGCAGAAAAAAGGGCTAAGGATTAACTTATCGAAAACTAAGGTAATGTATAATTCTTTTGCAGCACAAGTACCAATCCTACTACAAGAGGTACCGTTTTATTTTTGTTCAGAGTACTCTTACCTGGGACAACTGGTTACGACAGGAGAGAAAAACAGGATTAATGAAGTGAATCGAGGAATAAAACTAGGATGGAGTGCTTACGGAACAAACAACCATATTCTGAAGTCAGAAATGCCAATGGTCCAGAAGAGAAAGGTCTTCAACCAATGCATTCTACCAGTTTTGACATATGGAAGTGAAACATGGGTGTTAAACGCAGCAATAACCCAGCGACTTCAGACTACACAAAGAAGTATGGAACGATGTATGCTTGGAATCACAAGAAGAGACAGGAAACGCAACACCTGGGTTAGGAAGATAACAGGAGTGACAGACATTATAGATATGGTAAGATCAGTGAACTGGATGTGGGCAGGCAGGCAAAAAACAACCGATGGACATCAGGAGTTCTGAACTGGATACCAAGAGATGTGAAGAGACCAAGAAGAAGACCAACGGACCGATGGAACAGAGACATCATCAACTACATAGGGGTAACATGGCAACGAGAGTCTCAGAATAGAGATAATTGGAAAGCCCTTGGGGAGACCTACATCCGACGTCGGATGGAAATTGGTGATGATGATGATATGATACATAATCTGAGGCTAAACGATTGGCCTCACTGACCAGATTTTTTTCGTAAAGACCTGGAGATTTTGATTTTTTTTTTTTTGAGTTTTTAATTTTGAGAAAGATTGGAGACATCTCTCCAAGTTATCATGGGTTCCATACTAGGTGTCAATGAAGATACTTTTTTGTTTGAATACTTTGAGTGGACTTTCAAAAATTCGTTCGGGCATTTTCCGTTGAAAATCTAGATATCGTATATTCTCTCTCTAACCCCCGTTCTATTACCCCCGTCTTCTATTACCCCCCTCTTCTATTACCCCCGTCTTCTATTAACTCTTTCTATCATTCCCTTTTCTTTTAGATCCATAGAATGACTTATTCTGCGTTTAAATATCCGCAACTATTGAATTTTAAGTATCCATTTGTTAATGAGTCCCCTGTGAATTTTGATTATAACTTTGAATAAGTAAAACAATGTGTAAAAATCATTAAAAATGTCGAATAATACTTAATAAACAATGATGCAACTCTAAGGTGCATTAGATAATTATTTTTTCCTTTTGTCTGATATGTAAGACAAGAATTCCCAGTATGCTTCAATATTATTGTGGAGTAAGTTCATTACATTGCATTCTGATTATAACATGAAAATAGCTAAAGAATTATACGTATGCCGTACAGGAAGTGCGACAGAATTCGGAGTAACCGTGGACCATGCCGCGGGGTAGTAAAAGCCTCCGCAATTCCAAGGTAGTGGGTGAGTCGAAACAGTTTCTTCATATTCTATATTAAGCATCATTATATATTGATATGATATAAGAGATTTGATAGTTTGGTGCCTTTTTGCTAGTTTTTTCTCTACTTTATCTCAAAAATCGGCCAAATAGGATGTCCGCCGTTTTGTTACGTAAAATGAGCAGAGGTCTATCTTTTTGCGCAAATTTATAACGAATGAAAATAACATGAATTGTAATAAAATACTGCTTAATCCGTTTTCCACAAGTTTTCTCCAACGACTTCTACATCACAGCAAACTTGAAAGTTTTCCGAAATATCCGAAAATATTCCTTTCTTGAAAATTGGTTAAGTTTGACATCCTGTATCTTTTTGTCGCGTGCAATTGGCGAAGAATTAAAAGCTAAGTAATAAAATTGAAACTCTTTTGAATAACTATGCGAATTCTCAAGTTTCTCACTCTAAAAAACCATTGTTGGCCTCTTGGCCAACTTTTTTCGATTCAAGCCCACTGTTCGACGTCGAGGAAGATCGTAGCCCCCAGTATTCCCAGTATCTGCCTGTACGTAGTTGGAGTTGTTTCTTTATTATCGAAAAAACTACAATTAAACACCTAATGATTGATTTCATTAATTAATTTAAAAGATCTATCGCTATTCTTAATCATAAAATCTGTCGATGGAAAATTCCTTTTGCGTTCTCAAAACAGTCGTTAATTTTCTTAAATGTAAAAATGGAGCTTGCAAAGTTTTTATTATGCGACTGAAATGAAGGCTAATGTAATAATTGATAATGGAAACCGAAGCATTACCGAAAACTACGTTCGAAGTCATCCATCATACTCGAAGTGAAGCTCTCCGTCGTTGAGGTTTATTTAGTTTAATTAAGGTTATTCGATCGGATATCAAGTAAAAAATGTACTTATTGTTTTGTGTCCATTATTAAGTAAAAAGGGTAAATATAACCAAATAAGATGAAAATAAAACGAAAAATTATACATACTACCGAACAGCGGGCACGGGCGAGTAAGGGAGTGCATTGCGGAATTGCCTATACTCTAATTATACATTTTCAATTAATTATTGCAGCAAAACTTAGACCAATTATTAAGAACCTCGCGTCGCATTTTCATTACTCTACTACTAGCACTACTACAAAAAGTTTCATCAAAATCCCCGGACAAAAGTGAGAGCCCCTCCTCGTGTTGTGCTCTACTGATCCGGCGAAGGACTTAAACCTGTGGATGGTTAAGCGTGGCCAAAGTTACAAAGAATCGAAGTCGTATAAAATATTTAGACAATGGTTGACTTTATTCATTCATAGATAATACGCTATGGGAGAGCATATTTTTGGTCACTCAGCCACAAAGTTAAAAAATGGGCAAATATGTGAGGCCTATCTTTATGAAATGTGATTTTTCTGCGATTTTGAGATGGTGAATAGACCACGTACCCTCTGCTAGAAGCCGAAAGTCCGCTTGCCGGACTCATTTGTGTGTATGTTTGTTGGGTTTATAATTTCCGTACTATCATTTCATCTTCGTCGATAACTTTTACACAGCGGATAGATCGCGTTCTCCGGTCGCTGATGATTTTCGACATTGTGTTCGCGGCCTATTTTGCAATGGGCATCGCCGTATAATCTTTCAACGATTTAACGAAGGCGTCCTTATTTATTCTCGGAAGCGAATGCCGTCTTTCAGGCCGTCCGATGCTCCTCAACATTCCCACACCGCGACTCCTTTGCGATCTTCGGTGGGGAGCGGAGGTCAGCCGAGCAAATCGATTTCGAGATCCAAGTCCACAAATCGATATCGCCCTTTTCTTGCGCTCGCTCTTTCCTGCACTTCCCAATATCTGTCGCCTTCCGACATCTTCCTCCCCTTCTCTCGGCTTTTAAGTGAAATCGGGATTAGCGCCTCCTTCCCGCGCTCCTCCCGCAGACGACACAGTAACATGTGTCTAAATGGCCAATAGCTACTAAATTGAGGTAAATGTAAATTCTCTTACAGTCAATCGAGGTGCATCATTGAGTCGACCTCGTCGTGTAGTATATAGTGCAGATGTATTTAGTATACGGCGGAGGATTTTTAGCAAAAGCTATGTACAATTCCTTCCGTTTTTTACTGAGCCACTCTCGTACGTGATTCCCATGAACAGGATTCCAATGTAGGAGTTTTTCTTGTCGAAATTATCTCGCACAATAAAATGCCATAAACGTATTATATAATCGTGCAAGTACAGATGTCTAAGTAGAATCGCTAAAAGTCGCCCGGCGAGACATTTCATCGAAACTTTCAAGAGTTCTCGTATATCGAATTAAAATAGAGATATAACTGAGGATTTAACAAAATAATGATTTAAACATCCAATCCATCTACCATATGTTAGCTGTCAATTCAGTGTTAATCTAATCTTAGTGGAACGTCTAATAATATTGTTCAATTTCTTTTACCCTTAGGATTAAAGAGTGCTGTCAACTGCAAAAATCTAAAATTTATAGTTCACGATTTAATCGCTTATCACAATCATCGCCGCAATGTAGGGTATATTCTAAAATTCCCTAGGGAAAGAAAAAGGTGTTACACTTTGCACATAAAAGTGTGCGACTAAAAACCCGAGAATTTCCTAGTTGATGCCCTTACCTTCACTTGTTGAACTCTGTCCCTTTATTTTTTACACAATCCTTCATCTTTTCATTCCCCTTGTCCTTTCCCCTATGTTTGCATCGTCCTTCAGTTACTTTCTTCAGCAATCCCTCTCCTCTCAATACCCATTCCTTCTGTCGACTCTTAACTTCTTCAATGGAAACCCACTCCCACAATCTACAGCAATTCCGTGTTTTTATTTATCCACTTTTCTACACCACACCCACATTTTGATGTTCTCCAGCCTTTTGGTATTTTCTTTTCGTGAGGTCCACATCCTTAAACCAAAACAGTGCCACTATGGTTAACACCACGGACTCCCTTATCTAGTCTTTTAGTTCTCCAAGATTCACGGAAGCTTCCTTTGCCAAAAATGTATTTTGAAAACGCAGAAGTACAATCAAATGCGCAGCTTTCCTTCAAAGCCTGCTAGTGATTATTGATATAATTTTCAGCCAATAGCATCAAAGACTGTGCTGCTTACATTATTGATAATTTAATAATCCATGAAAAATTCACGTGAATTCCCCAATTTTATATCCAATAAAAGCATTGCATTTAAAAATCATTAACAATTATATCCAATTATTATATAATCAATCCTTTGATAAAGAATTTTAGAAAGAAAACTGTTAGGCATTCATTAAGGCAGAGAGGTCATCTTCTTCTATAGACTGTATTTTGAGAGGATCCCTTTGGGATTGCTAATTATCAACAATCGTTGGCCACTTCATAAAGAATCTTAGTACAAGTCTAGCTTATTTAACGTTTAAAATTTTATCTTGGAAGATTAAGATAAAAACTTTGCAGGGTTTAGACGAAACAGATAACTTTTTAAAATTACATTTAATTTAAACTCTCACGCTTAAATACCTTTAAAAAATGTGCGTAATAGATTGGACACTCATGTTATGAAGATGTTCAATTTTTATATATAAAATTAATAAATTTCATAAGTTTATATGTTCGGCCAGAAAGTGTGATGTCACAGAGGTTTGGATTTCGGGAAACCGTCTGACATATAAGTTGCATTACTGAAAATGCATCATGAAACCATATGTAATTTTGCAACTCCACCGGGAATCGAAGCCGGGACGTGCAGCTCACTTGGTTATCCGGGAGCTCGACATATAAGTTTGGCACAAATAATATTAATTGTAGTTGATTAATCATATTGATTCATTAATTGAATGTATTAATGACTAACATATGGAGAATGAACTTCAAAGATCTATCTCGGGCTAAAAATTGAGTTGTTCGGCAGTTGCAAACATTTTTCGAACAAATAGCACTTTACAAACAAACAAAGCTGCTTGCAAACAGCAAGCTAAAGAGTGATTAGTTACCATTATTCCCCCAAAACTGTTTCCCAATCGGTTCTTATAAGGTTCTTATATAATTGTGAGCAATATATTGAATAGGAAGGCTTATAACCTTAACACAGATGCACGGTGATACATCGGGACCTCAACTTCTGGTCATTCGTCATGAATCCTCGATAAAATCGATAGAGGGCCCTTAGGGGATCTAAGTAAGCATCCATGTTGTTTCAAAAGCCTATCTTTCAAACTTGTGCTAATTTACCTGATACATTTTCGTAAAACGCTATTTTAATATCCCGGGGGCCCTAAAACATATATAACTAGCTGAGATGCTGTCAGAATCCACATGAGCCGCAAGTAAACATTCAGGTTGCCAATGAAATATTTAGCATCTCGGATGACTTATTCCAAGTGTCCCTATTATTTATAATTGAAGAACATTTTGAGCGACCGGTAGTCGAAAGCAAGGTCACTTTTGAATTTTTGCAATGCCTACACATGTGTATTAAAGATTCCTTATCTCGTCATACATGTTGCAGTCACCAATGTCTAAGCGGACTGCGTAAATAAGTCCAGTCCAATGGTTATCCTCAAAGCAATTCCTACGGAGAAAAGGAAGCGGCCTCTCTTAGAACCAGTGACCATATTACTTGATATCGTCGCATATTACGATTTCTTACCTCCACGTTTATCTATTATTATAGTTTCAGACAGAATTAATTTTAGGAAGTGCATCAAATTAAAAACACTTGACGCCGTTTTTGAAAACAGAAAATCTATAATTTAAAAAAAAAATCGCTTTCCAGTCATCGCCAATATGTTGAGACGAAATCTAATAGAGAAGTGTTATACGAAAACTCCGATTCCGTGCGTACATGAGCCTAATAGAAGAATATTCTCTATAGAGAATATTCTTATTATTTATTATTTAAAAGGCTTATTTGAATTTGCCCTTACAATGCTTTCTACTCAAGGTATTCTTTAACCGAAATAGACAATGGAAGGGCAGGAGGAGCTGATGGAGTTTTTGCGGAATATCTGAAACTTGGAGTTACAGAGATTTCCCTCATCTTAGCGTAGTTATTCACCAATTAACTAAGATATGGGAGAATTCGCAAGGACTGGGATCATGCAAAGATTGTCTTTTTCCTCAAGAAAGGAAACAAGAAAGATTTGAAGAACTACATCAGCCATCAGCCTCCTTCCTGTTATTTACAAAACGTTCATGGGGGTAATAGCTGCATGCCTGAAGACCTCCCTGACAACTGCTCAGCCCAGAGAACTAGCTGGATTCCGCAAGGGATTCAGCACTATGGACCNCAAGAAAAATTTGAAGAACTACATCAGCCATCAGCCTCCTTCCTGTTATTTACAAAACGTTCATGGGGGTAATAGCTGCATGCCTGAAGACCTCCCTGACAACTGCTCAGCCCAGAGAACTAGCTGGATTCCGCAAGGGATTCAGCACTATGGACCACACCCACATGCTGCTAGAAATTATCAGCAGAATGAACGAATACGAGATGCCACTAGTACTCAGCATCGTAGATTATGCCCAGGCCTTTGACTCGGTACGTACCTCCTCCACACTGAAAGCACTAGGGAAACATGGAATAGATGCCAAGTATATCCAAATCTTACGCAGCATCTATAAGGACGCCACGGCCTCTGTAATGCTGCCTGAAGAAACAGAAGAATTCAGGATTGAGAATGGAGCGAGACAAGACGACTTACTTTCACCAGTTCTTTTTACTGTCGTTCTAGAAGAAGTTTTTAAAACTGGGAGGAAAAAGGCCTACGAATCAATGGAGAGTACAACAGTCATCTGCGTTTCGCAGATGATATGGTACTCTTTGCAACCAACGCTAAGGATCTACCATCAAGACTCCAAGAACTGAACATGGCGGGGCAGAAAAAAGGGCTAAGGATAAACTTATCGAAAACTAAGGTAATATATAATTCTTTTGCAGCACACGTACCAATCCCACTACAAGAGGTACCGTTTTATTTTTGTTCAGAGTACTCTTACCTGGGACAACTGGTTACGACAGGAGAGAAAAACAGGATTAATGTAGTGAATCGAGGAATAAAACTAGGATGGAGTGCTTACGGAACGAACAACCACATTCTGAAGTCAGAAATGCCAATGGTCCTGAAGAGAAAGGTCTTCAACCAATGCATTCTACCAGTTTTGACATATGGAAGTGAGACTAGGGTGTTAAATGCACCAATAACCCAGCAACTTCAGACTACACAAAGAAGTATGGAACGATATATGCTTGGAATCACAGGAAGAGACAGGATACATAACACCTGGGTTAGGAAGATAACAGGAGTGACAGACATCATAGATAAGGTAAGATCACTGAAATGGATGTGGGCAGGCCATGTTGCAAGGAGAAACGACAACCGATGGACATCAGCAGTGCTGAACTGGATACCAAGAGACGTGAAGAGACCAAGAAGAAGACCAAGGGACCGATGGAACAGGGACATCATCAAGTACATAGGGGTAACATGGCAACGAGAAGCTTAGAATAGAGAGAATTGGAAAGCGGTTGGTGAGGTCTGCATCCGAATTTCCATTGATAATATTGCAAATACCGTTACTATGACTCATTTTCGCCATTCATAGAAAGGAGACCTAAGAGAATCACTACCCCTTTAAACACGTTGAAGTTTTGCTTGTCTTAATCCTTGTTTACCGATATTGTGTATGAACATACTTTTTAGGCGCGAGTGACATACTAAATTGTATGCGGCCCTAGGTGGTTGCGTAGTTGGTATGTCTCAGCATTGTCTCATCAACTGTTTCTTCGATTCGAATCGAATTGTTATTTGAGTGACAGAAATCGAAATCGTAATATGACGAAGAATATATCGAAGGTTCTTTTTTGAAAAAATTCCATTTAATCAGAGACAAAAGCAAATGAGGAAAAAATTTAAATTTATATGTAATTATTCGATATAATTTGGTGAGGCAATGATTTAATGCAATGAAAAATCAACTCATTTTGTAAGTTCATCACACATATACTCTGCGAGCTGCCTTTAGAAGTGTGGCAGGGGGTGACTGCACCATCATTCTATCTCTCTAATCTTCTCTTGTTGCCTACCATCTGCGAAAAAAGTATCTTCCAAGCTGCTACTCCTTTAAGGGTCTATTTCTATTATTTTTCATGCAGCGTCTGTTTGAATAACAGAGAGGAATATAATTTCGTTTTTGAAGATGGAATCAATTGAGCAAATTAAACCTAAAATTTAATCTCCTTCGTTATAACGGTTCTCGTGCGCTTATCGCTTATCGTTTGTCGTTCAATTCTCAGCGAACCGCTGGATGAACTTTCTTCTAATCCATGAATGCAATTCTTGTTTACAGAATATCGCAAGCACACGCTACGTTGGGTCTACCGCTAATGTTATTGCTAACATTCTTACTGACTGTTCTCTTAATAACAGCGTGTGTTCGTCTGCAAATATTACGTCTGCTGGCCACCCACAGCAGCAGTGGGGTTGGTATGTCATTCCACACCAAATGCAGGTTTGAGGCGTTTGCCACAAGGTTTCCAGACATGAACATGTCATAAGAGATCAAAGAGAACCTGGATTTGTCACTAGAAATAACCCAGTTCCAGTCTGTAGCAGTTCAGGTGGTTCAATCCACACCACTGCAAACAGAGGCAGGGGGGTGTAAATGGTATTACAAGTAATACGATGTAAAATACACGTAAAACTCGTTTGTGCTACCAGACCAAATTTCTTTCAGCCAGAATATGGTTCAGGGACCTGTAACAATGACGCTACCAGTGCCTGGTAATCCAATGCAACGAAACCATTGGATCTGCTTGTTGGAGAATCTGACTATCTTCCCTCCTGGTGGTCAGTGGAGGGCACCCAGTCGCCTTCTGTGCATGGTTTCACGGACCCACTTGTCCCAACACGTCCTAACAGTCTAATAACTAACATCCTATACCAAAACGGTTTCACAATGAAAAATTACGACATTTTGCATGAATTTTCCTTAATTTTATTTATTAAAGTTACTGCAAGGATAGTTAAGGGGTAAAATAAAGTGCCTGTTCCGAAATACATCGTAGGAACTGATTCCTGGGAGATTTGAGAGAAGTTCTGGCCCAGGTCATGCTTTATGTTTTCTTCCATTCGGAGTACGGACTCAATGATGAACGGGTCGAGTAGAAAATTCCCGTCTCAGAGGCTAACTCGGAAAAGCAAGCAATGCTCATAAAATCTACATTTACATGTTATATATTATATGTTTTCTGTATGATATGCACGACTTATTTGGAGCTGATTAGAATGAGAAATTAAATATTTGCTAACATTTAAAGAAAAAACTTATAGATTAGGCAAGACGAGAAAGGAGTATTTCTGCAGTGGAGTTGATCGGAGATTTAGAATCGATTATCAATTTTCTGGAACTAAGAATCAATCCTCTTCAGGTTTTGGAATGTATTTTTACTAGAGATTTGTATCGGAGTTCTACCTAATTTGCAAATAGCTAATAGTGTTTTATTGACGCATCCAGTAACTGTTGCTGCCGAAGGACGATCATGCTTGAGACTTACAATGGCGAAGAACCATTTGCGTTCACCAATGAGCCGTAACAGGTGAAACTATTTGTCTCTTATCAGCAGAGGGAATGAAATATGTGATGAACTTGCTTTTGATTATATTGTTCGTGAATTATGAGATCTCGATCGTACATTTTAAGTTAAATTTTATCGTTTTTTTTTCTTTGTCTGCATTCCCTTAAAATGCGATTATGAACGATGAAAAGAATAAGAAACACTTATACACGTTACCACAGGATAATAAGTATAATTAAGTGTATAAGTGTTTCTTATTCTTTTCATCATGAATAGCTACCACAAAGTCGAGGCCGAAGTAGTGGATTTTGCGATTATGAATGCTGCTGCACGATTTTTATTTTGAACATTAATGTTTAGTTTCGAAAAATGTATTTTATACTTAAACTTAAAGTTTTACGCATTGCAATGATAATGATACCCAAAATTTATGCAAACAATTTTCTCATAATGGCAATTTTCTAAGTCAGAATACGAAATATGCATAATTAATCATTACTGATGCTTTGTAACCGATGTAAGCTTGGAAACAAAGTCATGAAACGCTGTCTTTTTCGATGTAATTCAAAATGATTTACTTGCATATCAGGTAATGTATGATTGCGGTATTTAATTTTTTGGGGCTTCAAATTATTTTTGTGCCCATGCGGCAGATAGGCAGTGCGCGGATATGACCATCCAGCCTCGCTCGTTCCAACAATGCGTCCACTCTCAAGCTCTGTTTATTGGCTATAATCACTTCGCTTTTGTCGACGAGTGTCCGCAACCAGAAACCACGTCCCAGTAATGACCCGATTTTGTTCAGTGATGCAAGGAAACAAGCAAATCCCTGTCATTAGTGATATCCTTTCACCGCTCTCGGGGCAACATTGGCAGCATTTCATTTCACTGAAGATGTTAGTGAAATAATATCACCCAATCGATTCCTTCTTCCGTTGTCTCTCCATGAATGTAAAATAGACTGACAGTTTAATCAGCAGCTGACGCAAGTTGCCTACACTCCAGGAACTATCATCTTAAAAATTAAGAACAAAACTTGTACGTGTATAAAATCGAGAACCAGGTATCGTACAACTCTCAGACTTTGAAGACTGTCAAATGTCTTCCCCGGAGAAATGATAGGCTAATTTATATTCCCCTAACTGTCCCCAGTACGACCCCAGACGAGTGAAGGTTTCTCCGTTAGAAACATACTTAGAGTTCACTTTTGTCCTTTCTTTCTATTGCAACATTGTATTAGAAATTAGCGGCAGCTTTCGGCGACTTACCATTCTAAATCAATCCCTTAATTTTCAAGACAACACCTTATTAGGAAATACCATATAGGATAGATTAGGTAAGGTATAAATACACCCCCTGCCATACGCCACTGTTATTGAGGTAGATGGCCATTCATATTACGGTGTAGATGCTCCTCTAATAACTTACATTCAGGTATCAAAACGAAATCGTATCGAGAAATAGCTCAAAATAATATCCGAGTTTCCTGTACATTTCTTAGTGAGTAAAAATTAATGTCCCCTGGCATCGAATCAAGGATCAACTTAGAAGTTCTTATATGAATTATACCCATTATATGGTATATGGCTTGAATATGAATTATACCCATTAATTCTACTCATTTTCCGAATTTTAGCAATTTGGTTTTAGGAAAGTACCCCGAAAAAAAACTTTAAAAAGACGCTCTATGTAAATCTTAATGGCGACATTTGAATCGTTCTAGCATCGAACAAGGATAGTTGCAGTAGAAGACCATTCTAATTATGGCTTAAAAGTTCCTACAGTGCCTATCCTTCAGGTTTGATGGCGACAACGTATCTGGATTTACCACCAAAAATAGGTTTCGAATTTCCTGTACTTTTCTTATGGAGGAATATTTCATCCACACTGGCGTCGAACCAAAGGTCAATTCAGGTGATGTTAAGCTTGAATATGAGATGCAGCCTCGAACACTATAAATATGCCAAATTTGAGCTATTTCGCATTTCGGTAACTGCCGCGAAAAAAAAAATTAAAGTTCAATATGCATACCTTATGGGTAAAATTTGATAATTTCTAGCATCGAACCTATGGCCACTAGGGCAGACGTCTTTACGACATATGATAGAAATCAAATTATCTTCTAACGATATCGTGAATTTCAATTTTCTATCTTAACAGAAAATGCCTTAACGAATTTTCGAAAACCCGCACAATGTATATAAACAGCTGAAGTGCCGTTTTTGCGAATGACTTACACCAACTTTCCCTATGGTTTATAATTGAAGAGCAGTTTGAGCGACCGAGAGCCGAAAGCAAGGTCACTTTTGAGTATTTGCAATGGCTGTACATGTATTAAAAATCTCTTTTCATTCGGTGTTGCAGTCACCTATGTCTAAGAGGACTGATTAAATAAGTCCAGTGGTTCACCTCAAAGCAATTCGCACGGATTATAAGAGGCGGTCTGGTTGCAATGAACAAAATTCTTTATATCGTTGTCTATTACGATTTGTTGTCTCCGCTTTTTAATATATTCCTATTTCACGAGGTTAATCAAATTAGAAATGCGCAACTGCATCGTGTCCTCCTCCGCTAACAAAGGCATAATGGACCATCTGCCTACGATAAAAACTGATCGCATTTCAAACGTCGCAAATGTTAAAACGTACAGGATAATACTGGGAACGCGCGATAACATGTGCGGTGCAGCAGCCTAATCTCCTTATTAATACCTATAATTTCCATGGTACCTCGGTTATAAATCTCAAGACTGTTAATTCTTTTTACCAACCTAGCTTCGAATCTAGGATCATTTTGGGAGATTTCTCTTAAGTACACGGTAGAAAAACACATCCTCTAACTACAAATTAAATTTCGAATCCCTACTTTTGGGAAGTAACTCGAAGATTTTTCCGAAAAATGTCCGAGAAACTGTGCAATGCATTCTTACGGGAATACTACCGTTTTTTGTTTAAGAAATTTGATCTGTCCTGGCATCGAACCAAGTATACTTACGGTAGAATTCCATTCACATTACAGTTGAAAAATTTCTCTAGTTACCATCCCTCAGGTTGGATGGCGAAATAGCATCGGAAAGTACCTGAAAATATTATCCGAGTTTCCTGTATACTTCTTATCGAGATACATTTAATCCGTCATGGTGTCGAACCAAGGTTCAGTTCAGGCTTTCTTAGGGTTGGATATGGAACACAACCACAAATACTCGTCATATGCCAAATTATAGCAATTTCGCTTTTCGGTAAGTGCCCAGAAAAATTTTTTAAAAAGATTCCTGTATATCCCTTATAGGCGAAATTTGATGCGTCCTAACGATCAAACCTGTGGCCACTGGGGCAAAAATCTTTACAGGCGGTGTATGGCAGGCGGCGCCACCGCATGGCGGGCGGTGTAATGCATTCTTTCTATGATGGCGGAGTATGAAAGGCGGTGTATGGCTAGCGGTATTTTATTCCTTACTTAATCTATGTTATATGAGATTTTTCCAAGTTGGTGTTCTCTTGAAACCTAAGAGAAAGACTTAGATTCGTAAGTCGTCGCAAGCAGCTACTGGTGATTGGCAGGGGGTGTATGGCAGGGGGTGTATGGTAGGTGGTGCATGGCAGGCGATGACTTGGAGGCGGTCTATAGCAGTCAGTGCATGGATGGCGTTTCATAGCAGGAGGTATATGAATGGCGGTGAAGGACAGACAGTGTATGGCAGGTGGGGTATGGACGGCGGTGTCTGGCAGGGGACATATTTGTTCCTTACTTAATCTATCCTATATGGTATTTTCCAAATTGATGTTCTTTTGGAACCTTAGGGATAGATTTAAATTTGTAAGTCGTCTCAAAAGCTACTGCTGTAAGGCAGGGGGTTATAACGGCTCACCTAATATGTCGTATGTTATGCTTGCAGTATGCAAGCAACTTTTGCTCGTATTATATATGGACGCTTCTCCGGATATATATAGGTATATAGGATACAATTTCTGAGGCTAAACGAAAGTCCTCACTGACCAAGCGAATTTTTTGCGTAAAGACGGCGAGTTTGTCACTAACAAAAAATGTAGACATCGATGGTAAAGATCGTGAGTTCGATCCTAGGAGGCCCAAAAAATGTACTTTTCTTTCTTATTTTCATTGAGCGCATTTTCATAAATTTGTTTAGAGTATTTTTCGTTAAGATAGAAAGTTGAAATTCACGATATCGTAAGAAGCATTGTCTTTCTATCGTGTGCCGTAAAGATGTTTTCCCTAGTGGTTACAGGTTCGATGCTAGGACAAATAAATTTTCGCTCGTATGGGAAACACTCGAAGGGCGTCTTTTTCAAAATATTTTTCACGGCAATTGCCGGAGAGCGGAATAGCTTAAATTCGGCATATGAATAGTATTTGTGGCTGTATTTCATTTTCAAGCATAACTCCTAAATTGATCTATGGTTCGACGCCAGGGTAGATTGAATATTTCTCCGTAAGAATTGTACGGGAGACTCGGTTAATATTTTTGGCTACTTACCGAAACGAATTCGCCGTGAAACCTGAGGTACCGTTAAGCGATTTTTTTGCGTGAAGTCTTGCTAAGAAGTAATGGAGACATCGTATGTATCGATCTGTAAGATATCTTGGGTTTGATCCTTATAATATAAATTAATATTACATTACCTAAGATGCCCTGTACTGTATTCCCCAATAAGGTGTTGTCTTGAAACTCAAGGGATAGTTTAGGATTTGTATGTCGCCGCAAACTGCCGGTGGTGTATAGCAGGCTATGTATGGCAGGCGGTGTATGGCAGGTGGTGTATGGCAGGCGATGGATTTATTCCTTAACTCATCTATCCTATATGATATTTTCCAAAATGGTGTTGTCTAGAAACTAAATAGATAGATTAAGATCCGTAAGCCGTCGCAAGCAGCCACTTGGGTATTGCAGGGAGTGTATTAATGTGTTACCTAATCCATCCCATATTAAGCTTCCAGTATGCAAGCAACCTTTACCCGTATATCGTATACTTATCGCAAAATTTTTACTCGTGTGTATATCAACTCTGTCTTTACTATTGCAGATGAGGGATCAAGGTGTTTAGTCGCTACGGCACGAAAGCGAAGTTCAGAATTAGGAAATTTACCACAAATGTCATATATAAAATTAACAATAAAATTGAATTTGTAGCATCTTAGATAAGCAGAGGAGGGCAGCATTTTTCTCATTATGGAGAATACTATGCCGAGAAAGCAGATTGTTGACAAAAGAGAGAAATTGCAATAAACTCGATGATGTTCAACATCGAAACCATGGTCGTTTAGTTAATAACTACTGTATAGTTATTTTTTTGAAACACTTAAGACGATGTTCCACCAAATATCACAGGAAATGATTAGATATAATAGATATAGGTATAATTACGGAAATGTGATCGAAGCCGAAATATTTCAAACTAATTGTAAACAGTTACCTCGTTCATTGCCATTAACGTTGGCAGGTAGAACTGATTCCTTTGTGAAGTGAGGTTATGCTGTCGTAATGCCTATAAAACCGTTCTAGGACAGCTTAGACATTAAGAAGGGGTCTGTAGCTAACGTTTCTTCTATGTAAATATGCTTATGTTATTTCCCGTTAAAGGATATCTTCATAAAATATTCGGAAAATGATTTTTAAGAGGCCATGTTTTTTCTTATAAATAACATAAAATAAGAGCACCATCAAATGGCAAACTTTGCACCGTCGGATCGAATTGCATCGCCTCAACTTCTGTACATTCTCAAAACACTATATCATACATTGCTAGCGTGAAATAATTTTAATGAAAATGTCTAAATATCCCATTAACTTTGCCAAGTTTGCTTATACATTTCCTTCCAAGCAATTCTCTAAAATATAATATTTTCTCACTTTTACTTTTCTTAAACTCTAATGCACTTTAATCTTAGGACCTCACTATGGTTTGTATGTTTTAAATTTTCTCAGACGATAAAAAAAAATATTTTGAGATATTACGTAGTTTTCCGGTGATAGCCGAAAATGCAATCCTATCAGTTTTGGTTTAGTTAATACAACTGAAAAAAATCCATTTTAAGCAAACCAACAGAATATTAACTAATAACAGCGTAAATAATTACTCGTTATAATTTATATCGTTATAATTTATCTTCATTTCTTTGTTTAGCATGAACATTAATAGAGATTACTTTTTATTTCTCTATCTTTGCAAATATTCCTGTCATACAATAAACACGTTTCTGTTTTATTCCACTTCGAACCTCTTTCCCTATTTTCTCAAATACTTCCTCTTTAACTCTGACAGGTGCTCTGCTAATAATGCGATAAAGTCATACTTTTGTGGTTAGCGAATTTATTTCAATCAAAGGATTTGAAGTCGCAGAAAGACCGAGAGATTGAAATTCGTGTCGAATGAATTCAGAAATGTTCGAAACTTTATCTCAGATATACGGGATTTCGTTTTCATACGTTCACATTTAAATATGAATGACATTTTTCATTGTCGTCGTTAAGATTGCATTTCTGCACTTCATTAATGTTATTGGTATTTTATTCCTATCTTTTCGGTTGGCGTCTTTTCCTGAAACGCGGCTGAACCTCTAAATGCTTTAGCACCTCCTTGGTTCAGCCTGGGGGCCCCAATTCCTCCGAAGGCATCGCATTTGGAATTGTTGGTGGAAAGAAAATATATTGCGATGAAAATCTAATGCGTCAATTCCAATTACTTTCTCCACACTTGTTCAAATATATTATTTTTTTACTGGAATCGTTTCCATTGAATCTGTTTCATTTTTTATTCTATTCATTCATATCCGGTAAAGGAACGTAAGATGCAATGCGGTTGTTCCTATTTTTGTAGTTTTCTACTTAAAGTACGAAACTTATACTCTTGGCTGGAACACTGAACGAAGATTTCATCGTCTCACAGTTCCATACTGGGGGCCCCACGCACCTTCAGGATTCTGGAAATGAGATTTTAGGGCTCCTAAAGTGGGATTACTACAACTAATGTAAAAGCTGAGTTTTTGTTTCCTCTTGTGGCAAATCTCTCATGGAAAATATGAGCAGCTCGTTTAATTTATCTCAACTATGAAAATGGCTTATTTTCCGATAATATGTAAATAAAATGGGCTCTTCTATCCGTGCCCTCAGCATGGTCTTGTTCCGATTCTATAAATGGGGCCCTAATTTCTATATTTTTGGAACCTCGCCAAGCGCAGAAGCCAGGGACTTTATTCCAGTGCCTTCTTGACGTTTGGGCAGCGATCACTCGAATGATTATAGAACTTACGGATAATACGTCTTACTTCCGAAATAAGGAGAATAGATACGCCCTTGTGAATACGACTTCGTACAAGAGCGGACCACAGAAATAAAATTTATACGGGCTGAAATACGAGCTTGGCTTCGGGGCGGTCACACTTCAGAAGCGGGCGGAACGAACGGGATAAGTTGCGGGATATAGCAGCGGATTCCAGGGCCGTCTCCGTCCGGGACGGTCGGTTGCCCCTCTCGTGCACATGCAAGTAGCGTCGCCCATTATCGCAGAGGCGCTAGAGGAGAGGAAGGCGGCTCGGGACCTTTAGACGGTGTCCTCCCCTCGAAAGAAAAAACGGGAGGGGCAGAGCGCCAGCCGGTCGGTCGTTCGATCGTGGGGAGGTGCAGAGGGGAGCGGCATGTCCCGTGTGCGGAGGGGCGCGCAGGCATCGCGCCGGAACGGGCCGGGACTGTGGCGGCGGCGAAATTCGCCCCCCCCTTCTCTTCTCCGCAGTCACACGCGCACCTCACGCACGCCGAGCCGCACGTTCTAACCGGCAGAGGACTCCGCGTGTCGGGCGATGGGGCGGGGGTGTTTTTTCAGTGCGGTTTGCCTCTCTTAGACGAACACGCGTCCCACGGAAAGTTTCCGACGGATATATTCTCGCCATTCTTTTCGGAAGGATTCGCCCGAGTTACGCGAGAGGCTTATGAGTTTGTGTTTTGTAGTTAGGCGATGCCTTCGAAGCGTATGAGGTGAAGAAGATCGCGCAGCTCGAGAACGCAGTCTTGGTTGGTGTGGGCATGGAGCGAGGACTCCGGAGGCGAGACAACGCCCCTTCCGGTTGGTCGTCGCCGGCCAAATCCTCGTCCACGTGCTCTTCCGGATCGTCGCCCTCGTCGCCGCCGGGTGGAAAGCCTTCCGGAAGGCGCTCCCCCGCAAGCAGGGAGATGTTCGACAACTTCCAGCCGTGGGTCGTGGCGACCTACGGCGACGCCGCCAAGACTAAGACTGTGACTAGAAGGAAATACGCCCGCATTCTCCGCACCCTCAGGGGAGATACTACTGTAGGGGGTGCGGGTGCAGACGGTTCCAACAGCGCGGAGAACTCCAAATTCCGCTTCTGGGTGAAAGCCAAAGGATTCCGGATCGGCCCTCCTCCGGGACACCCAAAGAGCCCGTCTTTCGAGAGGACGTCGATGAGGCGGAACTCGGTCACTCAAGATCCGCCTCTTTATGTCCCGACGGCCACTGTTAAGGTACGCCCTCCTTATATCACCCAGTTGATCCCTGTCTGCCTCTCGGGAACGCACCAATTTATCAACACACCATCCGCCACTCCCGCAGTAAAGCGCGGCAGTATTTCATAATTTTATTCCGCGGACGCGCGATAATCTCGTTTCTGTCTGCGGAATCTTCTTTACGACTCAACCGCGTGGTCGAGATTCGAAGAGCATTTTTTTCCGTGGGGTTGGCGGCAGGCGTATTTTGCATTCTCCGCCAATCCGATGCAATGGATTCCGTACGCATGCCCGTCCTCCTCCCCCCTCACACCCACTCTTAAGCCAAACATCAGAACTCCTCCGTCTCAACACGTGTGCCCAAATTGAATGACATGCGTCAACTCCCGCGACATCGAAAACGCTTTTTCCTTCGTCTTTGTTTACGTTTTCTTCGTTTCGGTGGTGCATGGTGCACTGTCACTCATCTGATCGGAAAGTTCTCATCGATGCCTACGGGTGCACCTTCAGTTTTTAACCTCCGTGTCCGTGTTTTACGACCCACTGCAATGTGTGCGCTAAAGTTATACTCCAAGAGTGGGTCTTCTGTTGTGCGCTAAAAGAGTCCAACTTCCCGACTGAATGTTTGTCTAGAGATTGACACTTATTTCTTCGTTTCGTACCTCCAATAGCACTGTGTTTCGTGGATCTCCGTGGGGCGACGAAGCTTAAAGACCGCCAATCTTTGACTTATCTTATTCAACATCCATTTCAGCAATGCCGCTGTTGTAGTTTCGTTACAAAACCTTTCTTAGTTTATTTATTTATTTATTTAAGAATTACCCGTCGTGATTAGGTCGTGGGACCCGGTGGCAACGGTTGAGGGGGTGCAAAAACAATGTACTAACTGTCCGGCATTCGCCCAAAGACGGGAGAAAAACCCCTCCAAAAACCTCCCGCAGACAGTATCAGTTTAGATGTTTTTAAGTTCTATTATGTTTTAACGATTGTCCAGAGTACTTCTGCAAATGCAGCCTCATTCAGACCTTCGTTTAGTATACCAAGAAGAGCATACATCATATTTTCATCTTTTGTAGCCTTTTTCCGATCTTAAGTCATCGACTGACCATCACTCGGAATCTTCCTTCGGCAGCCGAAATGCATGCAAATGGACCTCGGGATCGTCGAGCGAATCGCCCGAAACCACTTCGTGGGTGTTAAAAGCCTTCTTTTGTTGTGTTTAGGACTCTGAATCCTGTGAGGGCGTTCCCTTGACAATATGCGTTTGTAAGATGCATATTGAGATGGGAATTGTAAGAAAAATTAACGTGAAGGAAAAAGGTTGCTCTCTGTTTTAAGGAAACGAAAAACGTTCTCAGAAATCGTATCTAATAATATGCGTACATATTGTAATACTGTATGATCATATATTAAGAGATATATTGGAAAATATCGCTTACCAGCATTCATTTAGGACAGCCGCATTTTCCGGAGCTGGTTATTACGCGATGAAAACGGATAAGGGAGACCAGTGGTATTCCGTAGGACACGTACAGAGGACCATTTTCGGAGAATACTTTCCTGTGTTTGAAATTCTTTCAAGGATGCTCCTTCTATACATCCATCAAAATGTATAATTAACGATTTCTTGATTCAGTCCGACTAATTCAAATACTTTTGGTTTATCGCTCCAAACTGTTAGACAGAATTAGGTTATTGGAGAGGTTTTTTTATCCTGCCTTTGTCCAATAGTCTACTTAAATCGTGCTTTACTTTGATTACGAAATTCTGTCACAGATTTGTTAATTTTTGTTGTAGAAGTCCGTTTTGTAAAATGTAAGAATGGTTTTCTCTTTTCGCAGGTTCGGTAAAACACGAACGATTTTGTTATATGATTGCCACAGTCAGGAACAAGGAGTAACAAGTGTGAAAAATAGCGACGTGACTGGGACTCGAACCCAGGTCTCCCACTTTCTGGGCAGGTATTCTAACCATTATTCAGCCGCACGACTTCATCGTGCAAAAATCAACGTCTTTACCTTAATCCTTACAATCAGGAACTTTCGTGGTTTACGTTGGCAGCCCTGATAATCCTCGTAACACTTATTACCTCTGTTTTGTCGTTTTCTGGTTCGGTTTTTCGTAATATGGCGATTCTCTGTCCCATTGCCAACTAAAATTGTTCGCTTACAGACAATTTATATGATTCAGTCCACACTTGTTCGTGCATCGATTGCCCGCGTCTAAATCTACTGTTCGAAATATAAATGCGAATGATGCTGTTCAATGAGTAAGTAAAATGAATTTTATCTCTAAGATTAACGGTAGAATGCATGCTGACACGCTACACCCTTTTATAGACGGAGGGTTCGATCGAAAATTATTCGTCATCCTCGGTGGAAAAACTTTGGATAACTTAAAACATGACCAAAAAGAGGAGAATGAAATGAAGGCAATTTACGCGGAATTAGATGCTTGTGGTTTCCATCAATACCACGGCACTGAGAAGCGTGGCCCAGCTGCGGCCGCTGAGAGGAATCGGCGAACGGGCCGTCCCGCACTCACAATTAACATCGCCAAATCGATACGAAAAGGGCGAGTAATGGATTTTTTAGGCTCGATAAGGTCTCCACTTGCTCTCACCGAGTAAAACTGTCTCAGACAAGAGAAGTTTCAATTTAGAAGGATCGAAAACGAATTTCCGCATTAATTACCAATTATGTCCTTTCATAGGTCCGATTAATCAAAATCCATTATATACTCAGCCTCTTCTGAATAAACATACTTGAGTAGTTATGGCTAATAAGGGTAAATTGCAACATTTTCAATTTAACACTATTTAATTAGAGAACATTTTTATAAATTAAGATTTATGGAAGAACATGGCAATTTTCGCAAGCTTCGATAATTAAGAAATCGTCCGGATTCGATTTTATCGCTCAGAAATAATCGGTCTATTTCGTCTTAATGAACCTCAAACACTAAATCACATGTTACATTTAGATAGGTACCTTTTACCCCCTACCACCTATCGGCGTGTGGCAGGGGGTGCATGTACCACGACTGTTTCCCTAATCGATCACTTTCGTGTATCGTTTCCGAGAAAAATTAATTTTTGAAGAGAATAGTTCTAGCATCTATTTCTCTGATTTTTCTCGCACTATCAGAGCCGCTTATGTAACAGGGAGGACGCATAATATTGGCTACTACCTCCAGAAATGTATTTTTCCAGAATTTATGAAGCAAATTAAGTCTTTGTTTCAAACTTCCATCTTCTTAAGATTGCCATCCTGCGTCCTGAAGGATTTCAGTAACGCTCACTGTAAATTTCCTATATATTTTTTCACTAAACGTTTCGAAGTATATTTTTGATTCTCGGACGCAACACTTGTCGGCCTACACTAAGCAGTGCATTCTGAAGATGAGGCCTAATCAACGCAAAGTACTTAACATCGCTCACACTTTTTCTACACTCTTATTTTTACGAATCTGAGTTTAACTTAAGAGTACTTTTTTCACACTTGTTATTCCTTTAAGAGTACTTGTCCACAGATGTTGTGCATGTGTATACCCAATGCTAAATTTTACGCTGTGTGACAATTGTAATGCTGATTATGTTCATAACTCCCTAATGTTTAGGTTTACGACTAATTTGATCGAAATTTTGTACTTAAAGTCGACCTGCTCGCGACTTTCATTCGTGCAGGTGGTTTTGTGGCTGTGATACGATTGCGTCCAAATATCCCGAATTTTCACTCTTCTCTTTCTTCAGATAGTGCGTTGAGTCAATTCTCAAATCCTGGATTTATAACGTAAAAGTTTACCTGCGTAGGACCCTCTGGGATCGAACCCATGACCCTCAGAGAGCACCATTGATTGGGTGCATGCGCCGTTTCCTCTCAAATGGTACCAAGTTTAGTTCGACCGCAAGCACTAGGAAAGGACGAATAGCACGTCGTGTATCCGCCGTCACGTAATTGCATTTCCTCCGGCGTGAGTCACGCACGCACGGACGGAATCTTTGGAAGGGACCGCCCAGAGTGTGGCCCTAGACGAATGGTGCATGGCTAGTCATTGCCCACCAGTCGAGTCGCCTTTCGATAGACAATTCTTCGGATTGAATTTGATGAAGGTCGTTGAAGACAAAATGCATTCGCGCACAGAGCCTTAATTCATAGAGGACGTATGTTACAATGGCCCCAGGGAGATTCAAGTCCACTGGTTTGCAAGCCGCGAAATTCGACGAAATTTTCACATTTTTATCAAATGTCAAAAGTTCTTTCTTATTCTTTACCCATTTATGTCTTGTTATCAATTCTTATTGAAACCAGCACATCTTAGGAGGCTTTTCTTTCCCTGAGAAGTTCTTTAGATAAACATATTGTTACATGTATTTCATAGTTTTGTGGTAGAAATTTAACTACATGGAAAACTTCATATTTAGAATTTAAAATTCAGAAAACGTTCTTCTGGAAATGTATCCTGATAAGGCGAAATGAAATGTGAATTTATAATTTACTTAGAACGATGTAAACTTATTTTTAAACAGTTGTGATACGAACCGACCTCTTTTCGCACAATACGATGGATTTTGGCAGCTGCCATTCAGCGCTGCGTTTTACATTTCTCGAAATTAGAACACAGGTTCACATTATTTTGTTTCCCAGTACATTGCGTCGAATATGTTGCTTACTCAGCGATGAAATTACCGCTCCTTCGTTGTTGTTGGATTGTTTGAATATCTGCTTCTTCTGCAGCCAATGGTTCATCCGAATGCACATCCATTCTGCTTTCTGATCATAAAGCGGGGCCGTTGCACACATTCGCAGATGAAAATTGACAGTGAAAGCGATAATTTTGAGGTACTTTTTATGAAAAGTTGCACCACCTTGGTTGAGGATCAGAGATCGAAATTAAATGTAAAAGCTTAGGAAAGGACCTCATTATCTAACTACTGCGTGTGATGGACAAATGGGCATAAACTGGTCAGTGGAATTGCGATTTTCGTCGATGCTCAGTTTCGATAATCGATGAATTCTCTAAGGCTTTCGTTTCACATCTGTTTCCATTCACTAATATGCTAATGTTGTCACATTGCATACGTTTTACTAAAGCGGAAATGTCAGATGCGTAAGAAAAAAAATAAAAGAAAAGGAAATTCCTTTTTTTTCACCTCAACCTATATTTCACCTCAAATTCAAGACTAAATACTCGTTCCTAAGCTTAATTAGCTTATTGTGAATCAGTAATGCGATTTAATCTTTGCATTGGATTTATGCGGATGGTTTAATTCGCATATTACGATGAATGTTTAAAATTTAAAATCGTTGGAACATGGATCTTAGATCGTCAGAAACATGTTTCTTTGTTTTTTTTTAATTTGTATATTTTGTTGAAGAAATTGAAAATGAAATGGTCTCGACACAGTGTTGCTTTTCGCATCTGTATTTCTATTTCAAGTGGACCAATTCCTCGCAATACGAATGAAAAAGCGAGTAAATAAAGAAGGGAATTTACAGGGCCTATCTTCGCTCGGGATATTTTCAACTCGATGGAAAAGCAGATAAACATCTCTACTTTGGATATTTTTACAATCTTTGAGGTGAGACTTTGGGTCTTTAGTGCGAAGTAATAGGACCGAGAAGAAAACAGCGAAGCCCACCCCTTCAGCCCGCCCTGGACTGGGGACACTTTTATTCTGCTCAAGGTGTTGTTTTTTCATTTGAGACACTGGTGCTTAGACCCGCTTTTATAATGTACCTCTGGAGTGGAGGTTATTTATCACATTAACTCTAACAAACCGTTTTATAATCGCTCGTTAAGCTTAACTCAATTTAAACTATGTTTAACTCCACTACCACACTGCGAGAGGCTCAAAACTTAACCTTTTGATTAACTGCAGTGAACCGTGAACAAACAGTGTGGTGGATGAGAATCGTTAAAAATATCAATAACCGTGTAAGTAGTTTTAAAATGCTGTCTATGCACTAATTAGAAGTTTATCTTTAGGTTAGACTTTCCCGGTGAACGGTTTGCTGAAGGAAGTCTTCTCGGGATACTAACCGGGAAACGTCGGTATCGTAACCACCCGGTTAGTATCCCGAGAAGACCTCCTTAGCTTTCGGTTGTTTGAGAAGCACACTTCTTTAGACAATAAAATGAAAATGAAATTTACGTCCAATATATAAGTAAATTTAAAATGTGTAGGAGTCTTAACTTTTTATTTAGAGGTAAAAATCACGCCTCATAATTGCTCTTTCATCATAAGCGAAATATTTTTTCAGAAATCTGGTTTCTTATAATGAAACATTAGATATCGCATTAGAGGCGTGGGGAATATTGGAAAACTGAAGTCGGAATCCTTTTAATGAATTTTTCTCATCTTTCTTCAACCGAACAATTACATTTTAAAACGACGGAAGAATATCCCCGAAGGCGATAAAATGTAACTTTGAGGTTAAATGGGTGACAAAACAAGGAATGACAAAACACTGTACTTTGAAAATCGACATTAAATTCTGCGGTAATAGGTATCGGCACCCCAAAATCCCGGACGATTTTATCCTTCGATGAAAACGAAATTTCCATCAATGGAAAATGAAATGGAACTGATGATTCCTCAGAATCTTCATAGTTAAGATGTTTTGGTGTTTTATTAAACATTTTTAAAATTGCTCAAAACTAAAATTATTTATTACTCCTTTCGAAATTAACGTAATTTTCTGTCACTCGGATTTTAGCGCATTTTCGAATAAAATGTAATCAAATTCAAATAACAATTCAATGTAATTAAATGAAAATTTATATTTAAAAAATTCAGTTATTAGTCATGATAACATTTTTTTCAGCATGTTAAAAGGGCTTTCTTCGAGTATCAGGGTTAGATGTAAGAAGAGACTTGTTAGTCTCAATCTCGACCTGAATATAGTCCTTTATTATTATTTTAACGGACATTTTACATTATATAATCGATGAAAGGTGATTGAATGTTGAGAGCTTAGTTTGGAATAAGTAAGGCCAGGGAATGTCTTGTATCGAAAAGATCACTTTGTTGGTTGGTGCACTGTCTTAAAATACATTCAGATGTATGCTTACATATCCTAAAGAGTGAAAGAAACCACAGAAGCCTTCAGAAAGAACCTGATATACTGTTAGGGGAGATTTAAAAAAGTAGACAGAATTCATAGCTCTTGAAGAAATTGAGATAGGTTAGGTAAAGGAAAACAATGATTACAGCGATCAGAATCTTTAGAGGGCAAACTGGAGTGCTGCAAAATTGATTATGGATGTGTCGAGAGGAAGACGATAACAATTTTGACGAATATTATTATAGATATTAAAAAAACAACTAATCTGTTCTAAATTTTAATGCCGAATTCCTCAAAATTCGAAAAGAGTAGGATTTTCCGTGTTTCGTTTAGAAAAAGGCAGGATTAAAAGTATTATTTGAGAATCTTGGCTTCTCTGAGCGCCAAATCTCGACCTCTGAAGCGAGCGCTCTGTATTGCGATGCTCACCTTTACGGCGCTCGAATCGACGGCAAATAATGAATAAGAGCCCTCACAAAGGCCTCTTCGATTGGCCCCAAAAATTGGCTCTAAAAGTACGCAATTTTACTATTTCGAAGGACATGCTAGTGTCCATAATGACCAGATTTTGCCATTACCACGTATGATTACTCGTTATATTGATTATATGTGATGAAAATTGCCTTGTTTCAATAATTATTGTTTCCTTATTTTATGCATTCGAATTTTTCTCGTTTCGAGTGAAAATGTTACTATGGTTCAAATCATTGAAATAAATCAGATACTCAATAGATGCATGTTTCTAGCGAAAATTCCTAATTTTCATTCGTTCCGCGAACAAAATATATCCCTTTGGTGTCTTAGGGATAAAGACATTGGAGATAGTGCGACAGAGAATTGCTGGTGGGAGAGATGAGAATTTCCCGTTTCTCAATGTTGCTGTAATTTCTCACTAAAAGTTGTGGCAGTAATTGTCCAACTTAAGTAATCCAACGCAACTTAGCGAACCGAATTCTCATAAGAAATACGAATGAACTACATCTTCTGTTTCGTTGCAAACTTCTTCATTTTCATTAAATTTAGTTAGAAAAATATTCTCACGAAAACGGGAAGAGTAACATGACAAACTTGATAATAAACATCTATTTTACATAAAATTTACAAGGAAATATTAGTGAATGTACTTTGCTACGTCACGTGTCTTGTAGTAAAATTTCGGTGCTACGGCATTATCTACTGCAGGTTAAACCTGCCGGCGAATCGGCAATGGAAGAGTGAGACTTGTGTTTTGAAGTCAATGGGAAATTGATGTTATTCATACACACACATATACTAGCTGAAGTGCCCTTTGATTCTAAACGGACAAATATTGAAGTAAAATCAACAAAAGTAGTGCTGTGAAGAGTAAATTTGTGAAGAATAAATTCTAATATCTCTTAGATTACTTTTATAGGACTGGCTAACGAAAATTTAAATATTATCAACATTCAAATGATTTCATTCAATGATGAATAGTCATTTTTAGCCGAAATCTATAATCAACGATAGGTCTTTAAAGAATTCCTTTCTTAAGAAACTTTACTTCAGTTTGTATGATGGGTTAACTAAATTTTATTTTCCGAAAATAAAGAGCCTACAAACTTCTCAGTGGGTGTTAGTACTGATAATTGCGAATTACTCAAAACCCACGATAACAATATGTGTAAAAATGCGAAATTTCTTTATTATTCACTGAACATACATCTACATAAATACAAGAAGCCTTTTGGCGTGTGGCAGGGGGCACGATAGTCCTACTGCGGTATAGTGATGTAATATACTGCGATACTCGAGAGTGACGGGAAAAAGTGACATGCAACCCCTTCCACACGCTGTAAGGTGGATCGCAAGTTACAATTTCAGGTTTAATTTTACTGAAGGAAAAGCACCTTTAATTGCTTCGTTTTTCTGAAATCCCGTTGAAAATATTAAAACGAAACACATTCAATTGGGCGTATTCCGTGAGATTCGTCACTGTAAATTGTTAGAACTGTAAATAATATTATCCTCTTCACACAGTCTTTCGTCAGTTCTTACAATAACTGTTAGAACAATTTCTTCTCAAGCGAAGATGCGTGAAAGTGCGGATTCAACCAGCGATCGTCGTCCAGCGTCACAGTCACACCGCAAAATCTGAGAAAAGTTTTGGGCGTTTAACAAAGTTCTCGCAATTCGGAAACACAATCAATAATTCACAACAAAGTGTAAGATCTGTTGCCAATTAACTTTCTTAAGGCGTTTCTCTCGATTTCGTGCAATTATTCATTCTAATTTATTTTTGCAAAAGAAGTAAAGCCCTCGACCGATAAAATGAAGTTCACGTGTATTTTTATGGGGAACATTCGAGTCGTCATTTGTCGTCTGGGATCGACAAAAAGTATCCTTTTATCTGCGGGATGTAGACTTCCAATAATGTGCACATTTTGACAGTTTTGGAACTTTTGGTTCTCGAGTTTTAGGCGAACATACCAACTCTATGATATAGATGTGCAGATCAACAAGAAAAGATAAAAGCATAACGAGAATAATATAGACAGCAGTCAGCAGTGGCAACCGTTAAATGAAATGATTATAATGGAAATCCATTCTTATTTAGTTATAGTAATGGGCAAAATAGAGTATCCCTTACTGTATAAACTGCCCGACTCCAATAAATAAAAACATTGACCCACGCCTTTCAATTGATGACAATATCTAGCATGTACAAATTCAACGCTTGACTACTTACGTCTATAAACAACCTTAATTAGAATAAAATATAAATGCGGGTAAAATATTATGTAAATAGTATAAAAAGAAATCCGTAAAATGTAATTCTTCCCTGTGTTTATGTCATTTTATATGATAATTTATTGATTGGGTCGTGTAGTTAGTTCAATAAAAATGTATGCATCGTTAAAGTACAGTATATGATAATGGTTAAATTTCTAAAAATGAACATCTACACCAACAGAAATACGCTGTCAGCTGATTCTCTATTTCGGGGAAAGTATATTTCCAATGAATAATATAATACCGTGAAACGTTATTTTTGACATATCGGACGGCAAGTAAATATAAACGTAGTGATAACATTTTAAATTATCTCAAAAGTTATTTAATGCAAAATTTAGCTCGAAATAATCTAGTGCACACTAGTGACACATGGTTTTGCTTTCTGAAATTGGTAAGTTATCCCAATCATTTAATGATACTTTGGCCACAAACATCGTCGCCATTTCAATAACTGGATCTGATCCTAAATTAGTCATCATTGATCTTTAGTCTTAACGAAGAATAGCCTTAACGAAGCGCCATAGTTGTTATTGTTCTTGTTTTGCCTTTCAGATCTCTTTAAACTGCCTTCTCCTTAAATTTAGCTTATTATCTGTAGGTTTCGCAGGTTTTTCACACCCTTCTTCTTGGGGGTGTTTTCCTGCTGTGGTGTATATTTTTTTTTTTCCTAAGCGCAAACTTAGGTTTTTAAACCCACTAAGTAGTTTTCTTCCGTGCTCTTTTTTCATGCTGTCTCTTTATTTCATGCTCTCTATGACGAAGGGTTAGATGTAAGAAGAGACTGTCTAGTCTCAATCTCGCCCTAATAAAGACGTTTTATTATTATTATTATAATTTTCATTTTCGGAAGCATTGGCCGTATTTTACAGGTATTTTCTTCAAAATTACTTTGCAAAAGGCGATTCCACATTTAATTGACAGTCTGCGTTCGCATGGAGCCTTGTTCCTTACCCCCGTAAGGAGTAAGGCTCGATGTTGCCAAATGCAGCAAAACTTTACAGTTTTGATGAAATAAATCATTTAATATGTTTAAATAAACGATATATGAAATGGTGAAATTTAATTATATATATCTTTTAAAGTAAACTTTATAACAATTATTTTCTTGCATTTTTCAGAGGAAAGACTATTTTCCTAGTTTATCTTTATCACTCTGTTATGAGCAAGGAGTACTTTCATTCGTCACTAAATTTACAGGGAAAAATGTTCGCGCATTACTTTCTGAGACAGCAAACTTAAATTTGTATATTATTTCGATTTTACAATTTTATAGCATGTATACGATCCCTTGAAGCAAGATTTTCAAATTATGCACTCCAAAAAGCAGTGGCAAGATAAATCTCTTACCGTCAGAGATAACTCCATAGATGCTTCGTATAAAATTTGGAGAAAAGTATAAAAATATTTTCGGTGAAGGAATTAGGATTATAACGTCTTTTCACATCCAGAATATTTCAGCAAAATTAGTGCTCGGCTTTGCAAATTTCTCAAAATAAAGCATACGGGAAACGGTAAATCTGAAACTTTCTATTTACGGCTGAAAAAATACCCGTGCGCGTGAATGGTACGTGCCTCCCTAATTTCAGTTAGGTTAGTTCGGTTCAGTTAGTTTATAACAAACAATATGCGCTCTGGGTGCAATTGCTATGGTAGATTAAGTCACAAAACATCTGGGCAAACAGTGCAACTTTGATTTAAATTATTTTGATTATAAAGTGATGAAAATTAGTACTTAGTGTTTCTTTGGATTTCTCCGAGCATACAGTGTGTTGTGCCGTTCTGATAAGTCTGCTGCACAGTGAATTCACTAGTAATTTGTTTTTAACTGCGTGTGACCACTATGTTCGTAGGAAGGAGAAGGTGATAAGGGGAGAAATAGAGAAACCGTGAACGGCAAATTGCCTTTAACGTTTTTACCAATTTCCAAAATCTCTCGGTGTTTCCGATGCATACAGGGAGGCCACGAAAGCCACTCTGTGCTCTCAGTCAACAGTTTATAAGATAAGGAAGCATCGTTAGTGACACCATCGAAAACTAAGGAAGTTATGTCGCTGTATAAAAATGCGAGATGTGTGATTTACGAGGATTTCGTAAAAACGGGAGTGAGAAGGAAATTGCATAAAATGCTTCTTCAAAATATTTGAAACGTGCATAAATCCATCATTTTTCTAAAAAATAAGTCTAGGAGGTTTCCGTCGTGCATATTCTAAACCCCACGGTAACATTCAAATTTGGCGCGGTAATCTGGCGGTGAGTAAGTTTTGCAACAGCGTTCGCCATAAGCGCAATAGTGTCTACTAAAATTTGGAATGCATTACAGCACCAATTTATCGCCTTAAAGATTTTTTCGATGTTCTTTTATTTTTTTCAAATTCAGTTATTAGCCGCTTTTTTGTGAGATTGCTTCAATCAGTGTCCATTAGCAATGGTCAGGAGACGCTGCCTCAAACCGCCGCTACATTTGAATATGACATCGCAGTTTAAAGTCGAATTTTGTCCCCTTCCTACGCATAAAACACCGCAGCCAATATGAATCGTACTTCGGCTCGCTATAGTCCAATAATTACGTCAAGAGTCTTCTATCAGAATCATTCCTGCGCTGCTGTATTTTATTTTCCCGTCGAATTCAGTCGACGATTGAGACATATTTTAATTCAGGGAAATTCGTGCCCACGTGACCAATACATTTGGGATTCTTAGTAATATTTGTCTGGTCCTGAATGAGAAATGACGAAGGCATTGAGGGGAGAGCAGTGACAAGAAGCAAATGCAAGTGAGCACAGTGCATCGATAGGGAGTCGACAGGTGGCTAAGGTGACGTCACATCCTCTCCACCGCAGATTCACGAAGGAGTTACTTTTTGTTGAAACGGACATCTGCGTGCTAAAATCTTTGCCAAGTATTAACTTTAAGTCGGGTATTAAGTGGTATTCGTGATAAACGGTTTGTTAAACAGCACGTGATGATGTTATTGTATGGTTAGGTTCCACGTAAAGGCTTTGTATCCGATGTTAACAACATAAGTTATTCTATTGTATACTTGATATGCTCTCCTTTTCAAATTTCGCTTAATTTCGAACTCGAAGTGAAAACCACCAGAATACTGTAATGCTTCTCATATATTATTATTTTTTTGTACAATAGATTGAGATTTAGCATTCGCTAATTTATAAATTAGCATTTTCAATACAATCGGATTATTTCGAAAATGCGATCTTATGTATCCGTCCACTTTATGAGAGTCAACAACGAAACATATTTCAGAGGAAATATTTTTCGGCAATTTATTCTCATTATTTATTCTTTTATTCTTCAGCAAGATCCCTTAATTTATATGCCGTTTTCAGCATGATTTTCACCAATCTAATGATTTTAATTTAATCGAATTAAAATTCTTTCATAAGAGAGAAACATTAGCTCTTCGATCTATTTCTATCGAAGACCACTAAAAAGGAAACTGGACACTGTTCCAGTGAATGAGCGATCCGATGACCCTTTTCACTAAGTTATGTGATGAGTGATATCCTTCGATATCACTCATATAGATAGATAGAATAGATCCTAAACCAATTTATCAGCAATAAATAAACGAAAATGGAAATTACTATCGAGGATTCGAAAAAAAAACGATTGGCAGGCGAAACGTTAATCTTAGGTTAAGGATTTCGTCGGAAAGCAAAGATTTACAATAGTAGGAAGAGATTCGCAATTAAAGAAAATGGAAGGTGTGCAAGTGTAATGTACTTTCTGATATTCACTGTATTTATGTTTGGTAGCAATTCTATCCGTTTTCGTGCTGCGCCATCCGACCCTTTCTATCGCTTTTCACCAAATGACACAATTCAGCTGAGAATTTTTAAAGAAGTGCGGTGCGGAAAATGGACTATAATTTAATTAATCAATTCTGTCGATATTTGGTGAAACTTATCTATGATTAGTTCAAAGAAAGGAGAACCTGTCTCCGTCCGCGGAAAATATATTTGAAAAACACACGACCGGTTTCGAGGGTTCTAACTCATCATCAGGCAATGGATGGGAATGCATGGCGGAATATTGCATTATTATGCATTATAATGTATATTATGCATTACTGTTTGATGTCTGATTGTGTTTTCTTTGAGCTGGTCATAATGATTTGATTTATCGCTCTCGTGAAGAAACTATTCCTCTACTTCCTTAGCAAATTTACATCATCCGCGCATTACGCTGCACAAAGATCAAAAACTTTAAGTATATCGATCAATATACGTCTTTCACAATTTATTTGCACAGTGTTTGAGATTATTCTCGCTGTAATGATTCTCATTAATTATCGGTTTGTGGTCAACTCAGTCGGTTGCTCTGCCTTAGTGGAATCCGTCGCAGGTGCGATTCCAGTGTAAAATATCACTGGCGGTAGAATGGGCAGCATAGGCAAAACCAAATTCATTTTTATTTCAAATCATAGACTCCGTAGAAAACGAAATGTTGAATATTTGAGTGCGATATTCTTTGCGTCATCAAGTACCGGAGGGGCTGTAGAGGGAATGAGGCCGGGAGTAGGCAAGGTATGAAATATCACTCCGTTTAAATTGCTAGTCCCCTTTAGATGATAAAAATTTTCATAGCCCTGCCACTCTTCTGCAATTTGAGGCTCAATTGGCGTCAGAAAAAGTCAACAGCAGATTAGAAACTGGACTATTTGGATGTCACCGAAAGCGTGTTGATGACAGTACAAAAAGGAGAAAAACTTAGCCGAATGTAGTGAGTGATATCGTGAAGAAGAGATATGTAAGAATGAAGCAATCGTGCGCAATTAACCTCACACCTGTGAGATGAGGAGTGAGAGATTTTACATAAATAACAGATTGAGAGCCTCAAAACCGACGAAAATACGCCCTAGCATGATTTATGGTTTGAAGATATTTATGCTTCACATCCCCACGTATTTGACAGAATGTTTCAGTCGAAAGAGGCTAAAACGCACTGAAACCGATTAAGTTAATAAGAATTTATTTAACCATTACATTAGTAAATATGTATTTGTTTGAATGTAAATTCATACGGAGTACTACTGATATTACACTTTGTTTTTCCTCTATTTCGGGTTAGATCTTTGAACCTTTCCAAGACCACCGTCCCTTACTTCTTTGCGTTGCCTGTAGTTGCTGGTTATTGATGCGTTTAGTACCAACATTTCGCTTCCATAGGGCAAGAATGGTATAATGCATTGGTTGAAGACCTTCTTCTTCAAGACCATTGGAATTTTTGACTGATTGACTTTGAATGTACGCGTTCCTTTTGAAGGCACTCCGGCCAACTTTAATTCTTCTGTTCACTTCGTCCTTCCTTAGTTCTGCCCTGTGGATGGAGGCTTTCCTACGTAACCAAGACTACTAGGTTGTTCTAGTCGAGATCTTGAAGGAAATACTTGAAGTTGAAATGTGAACTGTTAGGCAAAAGGATTGTTATCTTATCCTTAATGTTCATACTTTTAAAACAAGGTATTCGGATTGTCTGATGCGGAGGCAATCTCACACGAAGCTGTGTTTTCTTGTCTTGGTGGATGATGAAAGTGGGAATGCGGTACGCCACCCCTTTGAGTGGAAAGCAACCCCTATTCCCTGCAAAGTCAGTGCACGAGCTTTCTGAAAGCCCGACCACTTGGTGGAGAGCGAGGGGAGGACGAGGGTGAACAGATCTCAAGAGCCCACTGAAAGAAACTGCTTGGATGCGAAGGGGTCGAATATATTACCACCAAACGACGAAAGAGGTGTCCCCACTGATATTGGGCTATCCAATGGAGACGTCATCCGATATAAGTTTTCAGTGAAAAACTAACTCCGCCATCAAATCACCGCTTTCTTAAATGCTCACATGCTCTTTCATATTTCAATACTTTTGGCGTCATTCTCACTCCATCTCAAATAAGGCAGCGCCCTCACAACACTAATAGTTACTTTTCTCAATGTTTGATATAATTCATTTATGGATATCTGAAATACGTCGGAAATCAAAGCTTAATGCTCTTGTATTTTGGTGCGCTTCGCACTACAGTTACTTACAATTGCATGTACTAATTTTCTTACTTGAAAATTTCGCGATATTTTCCCGACATTATAACTTTACACCCCACCAATCTCTCGCATCAATAAGTTTAAATAAAACAAATGTTCCGAAATGTTTAAACATAGATTTAGCGGATTTGAAAAGGCTAAATACTCCATCACTAGCTTCATTTGCGTTTTATCAGCTACAATGTATAACAGCACCAAATTCTAATTACAATATAATTTATTCATATTTTATGATTAAGGTACTTCTTGAAATCCTCTAAATTCTGCCTAAACCTAATTCACTATCCGATTTTTCGATCGTCCGTTTACTTCCGATAGTCGAGTAAATCATTTATTTTTTGCGTTTCTAACCACGTTTCTGAAAGTTCCTTAAATTCGCTCGAAGTTCAACCTTAAAGAGTTACTATTTGGATGAGGAGTGGGGATGGATGCGATGCGCAGGGGTGTGTTTTCGGGGATTCGGATCGCTCCATTGCCCTTAAGGGTTTGACGGAGTAATAACGTGGCTGAGGAGGGTGTGGTCGGCGGATGTTTTTTCCCTTCTTTGCCGGCAGATGGCGGGGGCGTAGGCGAGGGCGGGTCAAAAAAAAAGAGGGTCCGACTATGTTAGCGACACCTAAAAGCGTCGGAGAAAAAAATCACTATCGCGCGAAAAAAAGGGCATTTATAAAAACTCTGCCCGTTCTCATACAAGCAACGAAGGGTTTCATTTTTACGTCGATGCGTTTCTACGCGGCTTTTTCTCGGAAAAACGAGCGAATGCGGAATTCCGTATCCTAAACAGGGATCGCCGAGCCGTGGCTCCCGAGCCACGTGTGGCTCTTTTTCCAAGCACACCGTACTTCTAGGATGAGCATTTTTATTTGAGATTGTTTGTACATGATTCCACGCACAATATGCAATCATCTAGTAAGTAATAGGTAACGTAATTGGTCAAGATTCACAACATGAAAGTAATGATTGTCTAGTAGCGTCTATGGTTTGTATTGCGTGTGTATTTGTAAATTAAACATGTTGTCCACCACCGCGGAAGTGACGTTTATCAGAAGTGAAGTTGAAATTGAAAACAAATTCATATATGGGTAACTCCTATCGCTTTTTAAGGTGAATTATGGGGGTAATTTGAGAATTTCCTTTCACTTGTAATTTGAAAAGCCAAATTAGAGGAAACAGCGTTCGTAAGTAGTGCGTAATTACTTCCAAAACGGCTCTAAAGACCCTAGGATAACTTTATATGGAATTTAAATTTTAAGATAATTCTTTCAACTCCTGCATCATTTCTGCAGTGTTTAGCTTACTTTAGCTCAATCACTCGATAAGGAAACTTTCTGTAGCCATTCTTGATACATTACTTTCTGTGAAAATATGTTTGTAACAGCGCAAATACTATTTAAATTGTTCCGAGGGACAAACGTTTGGACAACTACCTTACTATCAACAAAAACTTATTCTTTATGCTATAATTATGCATCAACTGCCTTTGTCGCAATAAAATGGCACATTTAACGATTTGTGATAGATAATTAAGATAACAAAATTATTAATACTTTAAGATCGGGTTTTGAGGATGTATTTTGAATTCGCTACCAGACGGGAAGTTTTCACTTCTGAAACAAGGTTTTAAAAAACAGGAGACATGTCTCAGGCAAAGGAAAGAAAACAATATTGCACTTTTCGAAGAATTGAATGATTTAATGTCGAATGAAGCAGATGAGTGGAGGAATAGTGAAGAAAAGCAACAGTTTTTGCGCAGTTATTCTCTGACTGTTTGAGACAAGGACTAGAACTACGTTAGAATTACTTTTTACACGAGAAAAGAAAGAACATTTGAATAATTATCGCTCTCCTACTTTTTCTTTACTAAACATTCCTGAGAGTAATAGGTGAACTTCTGAAGACGGCCGTGGCGTCTGCACAGCCTAGCTGGAACACGGAAGGGAGTCAGCACTATGGACCACATCGATACACTGCACGGGCGAATGCCACTCGTACTTTGCTTCCTGGATTTACATTCTGTACTGAAGGCATAGGAAATGAAAGGGAAAATGTGAAACACATTCGTCTCTTTTACTAAACACCACTGTATCCTCAGTATTGCAGAAGAAATAGATGAAGATGGAGTTCTAACAGCAGACTGCCTAGTTATTCACTAAAAGACGCCCTTAAAACATTTGACCATGAAGAGACAAAGTGGGAGAAAATAAGTCATCTGCGTTTTTCATTTGATGCACAGTCAAGCTCGAGAGATGACCACAGTTACTTCAGGGGCAGGAGTTAAAATATGGAGTTGAAATTATGTGTTTATTATTTGTGTGGCCGGATTTACTTCACCTCGGACGTATAGTCCGAATGGCTATGGTTTTGCTTACCCTTTTCAATTTAGAGGTGTATATTCTTCACAACACTTACTATGCGATGCTTTGGACACGCTTATCTGTACAGCCATATAACTTGCCAATATCTTTAGGCAAACACAAACAAGGACAAACAGATGTGGGAAATATCGACATGTCTGAGACTCGAACCCAGATCCGCCTGTTTCTGCGTCCTTCAGATGTTCGAAATACGGATAGTGGGAGACGCGGGTACGAGTCCCAGTTATAGCGATATTTTTCACATCTGTCTATCCGTAGGATTTGAACCGCTCGGTTTTCCGCGTTTTGTTAATTCCCATAACATTAGAAATACGATATTAGTGAGTCATAGCGCACGGTGTAGGCGCAATCAGTTGGGTTTGGTGAAGGCGCGAGTGTCAAAGGGCGAGTGGAGGAAATTGGACGGCCCGAGAGCATCTCTCTGGAACGGATCCAAAAGGAGAAAAGGCGATCGGAGGGCCAACTTGTAGATTCCCTCCTCCAATACTTTTCCTCTAAAATCCTCTCTCTGGAAATCCGCCCGTCTCCTCATTCCACGTTTTTATTTATTTTTTTTATTTTAAGGGCCAAAGTACAGTGAAAGTGATCAATCTCTTTGTGCAGAACTCCTAAACTATTGGGAGAGAAACTCATCAAAGAAAGTTAATAACAAATTTTATAGTCGGACCTGAATATGCGATCCGTAAAAGTACACGGCGAAATTTAGCCGTACCGGAAAAGATATACTATTCTTATGACTGAATATTTGTATATATAATGGTGAAAGTATATGGGTTGCGAGTGTCTATATCTTTGTAAGTCCATGCGTATGTACCCTGCAAGTCGCCTTTCGGCGTGTGGCAAGGGGTGCCAAAGTGTATACTATTGACAAGGAACACACCAAGTTTGTGCCACGTGGATTTACACGAAACTTTCAGGACTCGTTCCTTGCACAAAAATAACGGACACCTGTCTAGCCGTTTAACTCAATGCGCCTTTGTTTACGCAAAATTATATACTTTGGGGCTAAAGAATCAAAAGAAACCAGTCATTTTCTTATGTAGAATTCATTGAATAAGATATTCCTGTTGAATTCAATGAGCAATTAATTGCTTCGAGGGGTGATTAATTTGAGGATTGCTATTCGTTCGCTGTAAATTCTGTGCTTTGATTTGATGTAGCAATGGCGGATTCGCCCATCTTCGAAGACTACAAAGAATTTCGCAAACTCTGTCCGAAGATATCCAAGTTTCTGCAAAACAGCAAACTCTTCTCAGAATATCACAGGGTTTATTACCGCCCAATGTCTCCCATACTTTTCTAGAAATTCTCTTCTAGACTTTTTCCATCCAATCGCAATCGCTTCTTTCGTTAAATCATCGCCTTCAATCCACGGAAGCTTCGAGTGGACGATGTACTTACGTGGTCTTCCTCTTCCTTTATCGATGTCCTTCTCCCTTACTTTCCTCGTTTATACATTTTCTTTTAGTTGAGTTTACTCAACCTTTAGATGAGATAGGACGACTACATTTCACCCATATTTGCAGAATAGCGACTTCATTTTCTATTTTAAATATAAGTAAGAAAATTTTTAAATATTTTGCCACTCATATTCCGCGCTCAATCGATCTCTTCATGAATATGTGTATTATGCTGTTCTCCAGACTGTATTATTCAATAAGGTCTGCGATCATCAAAATACCGTAGTATATCTTGTGTATTTCTATTGACACCGCCCATAGTCGTCGGCAGGGAATTTTCGAGTGCAACTTATTTCTTTCCTTTTATTTGAATTGCGGTCGTTCGCGAATTAATATAATTTAAAAGAGGTACACTATCATAAGTAAACTGCATAATAAATATAAATAAAGAAATCAAATTTAATGATAGTGAAATTTGAAAAATTTAATTTCGAAATAATGATTAAAACGAATCACCATCGCATATCTTATTTTACTCTCAGAGTCGGATAGACCAAAGTAGCGACTGCATAAAATTTTTTTAAACTGTCGTAAAACTTTCATTTAAATAAGTTCTCTCTTCTAAGAAATCCTAACTTGCGTAAGAGAGCGGTTGTTTGATGGACTTCAACTGCCAAATTTCTTTGGTGCGGTGGATAAAGTCACAACTGTCAATCCGCCTCACCTTTTTGAAGTGTCTCAATGCGTCGGAGGACAGCCGAGATAACGAAAGGCGCGCATTCCACAGGTCCTAAGGCGATCCGAATTTAACAGGATCTTTCGTTTATTCGGCTCTTTCTTTAAAAAGACGAAAGGCATCGCCAAATGCCCACATTCGGCTGCGAGCAGCAGACAATGGCGAAGTGGAAAGAATACAAACCCTCGAACTAATAATCACTAGTAACAATTTAAAGGTCATTTCGCATGTATTCCACCCTTCCGGAAATCGAACCCTGGACCGCGTTCATCAATGGCGAACGCTCTACCCACTTGGCCATAGTCTCGAACAGAAAATGTGACACACGGAGCATTGTCTTTGAAACTCAGACGCCTGAACTACAATTTGTGAATTACTCGCGATGTCAGCGTTTAAAAATAAATAAAAGAAAAAAGATCGAATGTTTCGAAGAAGTAGTGCGACGCTATAATAGTGGAAATGATGAACTAAGCGAATAAAGTTTACTTCGGCGAAGAAAGCTTCCTCTTTGAGGACATGAATTCTAGAATTTGTGCTGGAAAGGCTTATTGGTTGTGTATTAGCGGCTTTTTTGCGTAATTTGGTACCTTTTGACTTCCCATTTCATTTTGGTCTTCGAAATAAGTAGCATTTTATGCGATGGTGAAAAATTAAGTGGACTTCACTTCTTTCTCGGCAAATGCCAACTCCATTGCCTCTTCACGAAATGGGCTTACTGCTTCAAGATTCGAGGCTGAAGATTCTGCAAAGTGTCCGCAGAATCACGCAGACATGTCCGCCATTCGCTTTTTCTTCTTTTCCTGTCTCCTAGGCCTTGCAATCGACACATTTTTCCGTACCGAATTCTATGGTAAATATTTCCGTGTAAATTTAAAATTTTAAAAAGTTACGATTAATTTGCATCTATGCTTTGAAGGAATTATTGGGCTAAGGAAAAACGTCACCGTATTTGATTTTTCTATTCTGTTAGACACGTCTTCACTTTATATTTAATGGAGATTAACTGTATAAAAAGTTTCGAGGTTTTTTTTTGGAAGTTCAGTTTTTTAGTTTATGGAAAAGTGCAAAACCAGAAACCTTTGTAGAAATGTTTAATTTATGCCACCATTAAGCGAATTTTAATACTTTAAAATATCTATTCTATTTGCTAGTTATTGGAGAAAGAAAGAGTCATTCAACAGCCATTCTTCATCAAATGAAGAATAACACGATGCAGAATAAGACGAAGAAGGATTCAGTAATCGATCAAAGAGAAAATGAATTAATATTTTATTACATTCCCATGCATTCCCACTCTATTAGCACTCTATTCGCCGGGAAAGCCTGAAATGCAGTTGAAATGATATTGCACAGGTTGCCCCAGGAATATTCCAAATAGAATTAAAAAAGGCGTCTTTCATTGTTCCTTTTTAGTCAATCCCTGGCAAGACGTTTCCATAAAAGACGTTCGTCGCAATTCAAAGCGTCATTTCTTTCGTTATCACAAGAAAGAGAAACTTGCGCTTTTTCGTAAGAAACGAAAATAGATGACAAAATTATTGGAATATCTCCTACATTCCCGCTTAGGAAAGGGAAGGAAAACACCAATAAAGTGGACACATATTGAACTGGCAAATGTTGCAGAAGCAAGGATATATCCTCGATATTGCCATATTTGGTCCAGTTGAGGAAGTAATGAAATGCAACAGGAGCAATCTTGGAATTGCTGACAGAGTAATAGTATTCTACCGGGATAGCTCTGTGTAATGTATTCAAATATAAACAGACACACAAAAGCTCTTCGACATCTCCACTATAACTTACCAAAAGCTTCGGAAAGAGAATGAGATTTCGTAAGTTAAGTGAGGAATGAGGTATTTTGCCCCTCTGAGTGAAAGTAATTGGATGGAAGAAGTATGGCGTGCGTTCGGAGTAAGAAGTCCAGTTGAATACAAATTTTAAGGATAAAACTGAATCTATAAAACGTGAATGGATATACCTGAAAGAAGTTTGCCTATCATCTGCTGCCCAACGAGGTGCGAAATCGTGATTATGTGTATTTGAATGAGAGATATTTCCACCGTAATTAGGCAGTTGATTCGAAGTCGCCCTTGTAATATTCACTTCATTTGAAACGAAGCGCGTCCATCCAATTAATCACTCCCTAGATAACGTTTTCTCCAATACGTTTGATGCTCCCCTTCGTCCTACTCTTTTAATTGCTTTCCCTTCGCCACCGTCTATCTTAGCGCCCTTCCGATAATCAATCAACTCCTTTGCTCCAACTTTCTCATTTCCCTTCTTAAGGATCCTCTCTTCCCCATTTATTCTTTTCCTTTTAACGCGCTAGAAAACTAATCACTACCGTACGTGTCTTCCTTGGTCAGTGCTCCCTGCAATTCATTCACTTCGTCTTTATTTCAATGTTTTCTGCGATCTTCAGTTGTAGATCCATCGCTCCCTCTTCACATCTATTCTCTTCCTCGTCCTTTCTCTCGTGAGTCCTTCAACTCTGTCCGTCTCTGTGTCCGTATTCACCTTTCAGTTTTGCATTCCTTAATCAAAACGTTCAACTGCCAAATCGGACAAATGCCATCCAGTCAAACTGAGAGAAGTTTTCCTTGCGATTTGTAAATCAAATTTCAAGAATATATGAACATATTCATTGATATAGTTTTTACTTGCTTCTTGTTTTCAATTTTTTGTCTTACTTAAAAAGGGTATTTTGTCACTCATTCTAACAAAATAATATCTGTAAATTGTTGTAATATTTGTTATTATATTTTAAGCTCATTATGAGTGTATAATTTTTTTTTCTGTTTTGCCACTTCTTTGAATTCAGGCACCACTAAATGTACTTTTTGAAGTCTGCCAACCTGAAGCATGTCTTGTCGTTTTCTCTTCCTCACGCCCTAATGCTTCTGTGGATATGTTACTTTCAAAGTGTTCAAAGAACGTTCGTTTGCTGATACCATAGATTGCTGTTTGTTATTATAACGAGTAAAAGTTGCTTGCATCCTGCAAAGTATGTAATGATTATTTACCCCTAATCCCCAAAAACTGTTTCCCAATTGGTACCTACAAAGCTCTACATTTAATAAGAAAGGTATTATTATTATAAAAGGTAAAGAAACCTTACCACAGATACACGGGGATGCTTCGGGGCCCCAACTTCTGGCCTTTCGTAATAAAACCGCTATATAATCGAGAGAGGGCCATTAGGAGTTATTCATCCATGTTGTTCCACAAACCTATCTTTCAAACCTGAGCAATTTAACCTAAGAGATTTACCAAAAGCGGAATTTTAATATCCCCGAGGCTCTAAAACATGTACAAATAGCTAAGAATATGTCAGAATCCACGTGGGCCGGAAATAAACATCCAGGTTGCCAGCGAAAGATTGAATATCTTGGATGACTGATTCCAAGTTTCCCTTTGATTTAAAATTGAAGAGCATTATGAGCGACCGAGAGTCGAAAGCAAAATCACTTATGATTATTTGCAATGGCTGTACATATATTAAAGATCTGTTTTCTTTTCATACCGTGATGCTGTCACATATGTCTACTAAGTGCACTGTTTAAATGCGTCCAGTGGTTCACCTCAAAGTAATTCCCACGGAGTAAGGAAAGCGGCCTGACTTAGAACCCATGGCAATATTACTTGATGTCTTTGTCTATTACGTTTTCTTACCTCCACTATTACCTATTCCTAATGATTCTAGGAGAATCGTTTCAGGAAAAGTGCTTCAAATTAAAAATGCGCAACAACGTGTCGTCCGCCGCTTACGAAGACAACATGACAATCTGCATACGTTAAAAATAATCACATTTCAACCGTCGCCAGTTTTGAGACGGAATGAACATGGGACGCGCGATAACTTTGGGAACATATGCGGAGCAGATGCGTAATCTCCTTAGATAAGGAATTAAATGCCTTTAATTTTTTGTTTACAAACCCTGGAATTATTTTCACCGACCTAGCCTCGCACCACCATCGATCACTTTGGGAGGTGTCTCTTCAGTACACAGTAGAGAATGACCTCTAACTACATATTGAATTTCAATTCACTACCTCAACGGGAAGTACCTCAAAATTATTTCTGTAAAACTGTGCAATGCATCCTTACGGGAAAAATACAATACTTTGCGGCCTTCTAGAATTGAACCCATGACACCTAGGATCGCTGTCTCAATTTTTCTCTAGTGAGATGTTGGGGGTGTGAACGTAGAAAAATCACCGAGTCAGTGACTCTTTCCGTTCAGCCTCAGAGTTTGTATCCTATATGTGTATATCTATCCGGAGTAGTGTCAATATATAATAGATACCCGGAGAAGCGTCTATTTATAATAGATATGATGATATCCATACACTGTTCTTATGGTAGTAATATTCTAGTGGAGATGAAGAAAGGGTGTGGAGATAGTGTGCGTCCGCCTATGTAAATGATTCCTTGGATGAGAGCCACACGCCCCCGCCCTCCTGGGCGTGCAGACACGCACGCACGCTTTCAGACACGCTGGCCGAATGAAAGGAGGGAGGCGCGTGTTACGGGGGCGCATCCACCCAAAGGGGGCCCGAGGAGGGGATCCCGAAACGGAGACCACGTATCGACCCTTGCCACCGCAACAAGAAAGCGGAACGACTGCTCTATGACACAGAGTTCGATGCCTTCCGTGTCTTTCTTTGTCTTTCAAATCCATTCATTTCTTCGCTTTTGTTTGAATTAGAGTGGTTAAGGAGCAGTCGTAAGGGAGACACTTTCTTCACTGAAATTTCTCTGTGCATTATTGTCGCTGTATTTCCAACTGCTCATTTCGCTCACGTCAATATTTTAAAAGTCTCGAAAATCCGATTAAACATGTCTAGTGGTATTTCAAAGAGTTAGGGTTCTTCGTGATTGTGCTTTGCTATTTCCGAAATCGGCAAATATGTTACAATCTTCAAGGATGAAGAGAACTGGACTTCGAAAACTCTAATCTGTTAGCACATCGGTATTGCTTTTTTCTATTGCAGATAAGCTTGTTTCATTATAAAATACTTCTGATTCTACACATTTCCTTTTTAACATGAGCCACGAAAATGTTGCTACAGCTCTACATAGTAGTATTCGTCGTTCTCTACAAACTGTACAAACGGAAGAGGAAGAAAATCTTGTAAATTCTCCACCCGCTTTAATACTCTGCATTGCTATCGGAGTCAAGAGAGAGTATTAAAACCGGGGGAAGTTTTTTCTCTTCTGTTTCATGGCCATCCTGAAACAAACGCCAGGACATATTGATCTTTAAACTACATTAATTACGCTATAAACGAAGTTAAAAGTATTATATATCTTTACTGCTTTTTTCATACAGCCCGTTTGATCAATGATACATTTGCTATAAAAGTGTTTGCTTCCTTGATCTCTTTCATAACGCCTTTGCTTTGTCACAAATTACTTCGTAAATTATCTCTTGTAGTCACCGTGGCAACTAGTTACGCACAGAATCTATTGTGGCCAATCTTACAAAAGTTTTGTATAGAACCTTAAAATATGTATATTTCCTTCTACGTAACTATTTACTGAATTCTGCGTAGCAAATACTTTTATGGTCAAACATCTGTTTCCAGCATTGCGTAAAGAAACATGAATAGTAAACATAAGCATGAAAATAAATACCCATCGAATCTACTTTGAGAAGTCTTTCCGAGGGGCTCTTTTGATAGCAATGCAATTATTGTCTCAAGAAATAGGCCTCTTTCCTGCCGTCTAATTGGATGAAAAATAGTCAGCAGATTTCATGCGTGCTTATGAAAATCTTCTTTGCTGATGCATAGAGACGAGAGCTGTACAGTTGTTTCTTTTGGCCACAATCAGTATTGGGTCTTCCTCGGATACAATTTTCGACGGATCGACCAAGTATGCACTCTTTGTAATTCCACATTAAGGAATAATATCCCTCTAACCTTTTCTAGTGGCCAAGTTACGTAAACCCTTCAATCCCTTCAACTCTTTTATTTCTAAGGCCTTCCCATTGCTCACCTCAGTCCTTTGATTGGCACCTAATGGCTTTCGCATATAAATTCGGGTATCGTCTATACTCAATGTTGTGTCCTTCTCTTCTTTTATTCACTTATTTTGTTCTTCTTCCGTTATTCCATTTCTATCTGCAATTTCTCTTTCTAAATTTTAGAAGGATTTTGCGACTTCTGATTTATTTCCCCCTTCCTCATCTTCAGGTTTCCTCTTCTTCTTTCCATTTATTCACGTCGTAACGCACCTTTTACTGTTTGTTTTACTCATTCCATACGTTTTATAAATGAATTCACTCTTAAAATTTACAGACATTGGCGAAGTGATAATTGGCGACATTGGAAATACTTCATGTTTGAAGGAAAGGAGACTTTAGTACTCAATCCACAGGATTTTAATGCAGACACGACCAGCGGACGATCGCCATCATCAGGACGATCTGATGGTCGCTGAAACCTGGTCGTGCCTGCATTATCCCGTGGAAAAAGTAGACAGTCTACTTATTCTCATAATCTATCCTATTTGTTCCTCTATAAATCCTCCGTTCTTCATCCTTTACCTCCTATACGCTTAGCTCCTGACTTCGGCTGAATCTCAAAATATTTCCGATAAATTCCCTTCGTAGCTTCATTTGCACTTCGAAGGACATTTCCATCAATCTGTTCACTTTATTCTGTAGCATTCCTATTTCCTTTCTTCTTGATTGTTGCTATTGTCTATGTTTTCAGCCATGCAAAAAAGGAACTATACATTCACAGTAGTATGAGCTATTTCCTCACAGTATTTGCTATCGTAATTTTTTGGGCAAAGTTTTCTCTTTACTGGAGACGTTCCCATTACTGTATCTCCTTCCATTGCTCGTTACCTAAATTGCTTGAAATTATTCGATTCGTTGAAAGGCGTCGACTCCTAAATTCCTTGGAAATTTCGCCGTTAGTTTCTTTCCTCTTTCTTTGGAGGCTTCCCTTAGTGACATTCAACATCAGGATTTTGCCCCAAGTCTTTTTAATTTTCGCCGTGAATGTCAGCTGTACTTAAAAAGTTATAGAACAGAAAAAGAAAGCGATAGTTATTGAGAAGCGTTAGTTCTTCCTTTTTCTCAAATTAGATCCCAAATATATTTTCGGCATTCAGATTTCGGTTCAGTTGCAATGGAGGGAATACACCCTTACCGACGAACATAAAAGGAATTTTGAAAAAGATGTAAATTTTATTCAGATATAGAAATGTAAATTGTGTAAATATGCTATTTAAATTTAGATTCACTGTAGTGTAAAGGGTGTAACATGTATAAGAGATGATCTGTTGTGTTTGAATAAATGTATGGTATATGATTAAGCTGCCACCAGAATTGTGTCTTTCCGCGGCAAACTTTTGTTAATAAATAATAAATATCTTAATGGAAAGCATGTGTTAGTCAAGTGAATGACTTTTTTCCGATGAGAAGGAGGACGTAAATAAATTAAAGACACAAATATTGCAAATAAAGACATTTATTCCTTACTACTACCTAATAACTAAATAGAAATCATTATAATATAGTAAATAACGCAGACATATTATGATTAATTATTATTTAAATGAATATTTTTCGATGAATATGTTTTGTTAATGTGTCATTTTCTAACAAAATATTCAAAATATCCGTTTAAGAACTATTTTTCGTATTGAATTTCACAGCAAGGGCTGCAGCTAGAGTATTAATATTCAGTCTTGATATTTCAGTTGTCCAAAAATCATTAGCAATTGTAAATATCCTTTCAATTGCCGCGTTAGTGCCAGGGCAGCACAATGTCAATTAGACTATAAAAAGTAAATATTTATATGGTATATGAGCATTTCTGAAATGGGTGAATACTTCCACCCATCTCTTATCAACTTCAACATGTTCATTTTCCCACTCGACCTGTTTTTCAGAATTTAAATAAATGTTCAGTTTTCTAATTTCTTCAAGTAGACTATTGCCGTCTATTTTAATGTCTGTTAGTTCTGTGGATAAAAATGTAACACAAGATCCGATATCTTTCCAATGCACCTGAGGTAAAGTCAAAAAGCACCATTGAAAACTGCTACTTCCCGTAATGTTTGCTTCAGACCATTCTTCAATGTATTCTAAACATATTTGATAAAAATTCTGAGCTTCTTTGACAAATTTTTCCGTTATTCCCGGATTTGATTCCTCTAACTCAGATAATTTTCTTTTTATAGTCAAAGGAAGAAACTTTTCTTCAAACTTAGATATATTTTGAAGTACCTATAAACTTAGTTCAAATACGACTTCTTCTGTAGCTGAAATCTGCTCACCTTCGATCTTTTGAATTGTTTTGTGAAAAATAGTTGCTTGGAATAAGACAAAATGCAATAATATTTCGGAAATTCATTATTGAAGAACGACTCCAGGATTTTAGGACACTTGTTTAAACTTAAAAAATATGAACGCAAGGCTCAAATAAGTGTAGAACACGCTCTGTGTACGCTGATTGTAAAAGCAATTCATCCAACTTTTAAATTTCCTAAATTGTTTTGTATTCGATATTTGCTTCTTCATAAAATTGTTTAAATTAGCCACGCGAACGGTAAAACGACTAAAATAAAAATAGACTGTTATTACTTCTACATCAGTTGGCATGGCACAAGAGGCCGTGTTAATTGCATTTGATAAAATACGTGCATTACAACCTATTCCTAATATTTTCTTGTGGAGTAAATCCTGTAACTTTTCATGCACATTATTCACACTTTTGGATCTTCGGCCTCCAAAATTGGTGTTTGTATAGTTAGCTGTTTGTGCAATAACTTTGGATTTTAAATTATTTTCACTCATTATTCTATGTAGATGATCTGACGAAATTTCAGCTGTTTGGCTAATGGATTCTAAATTAAAAACTTTTACTTGAATGCCCTTGGTTACATTAAAATATCTTACCAGAATTGGATACAATTTAGTTTCATTATAATTTGAAGCATCAGATAACATTGTTACAATTGTTGAAAGTCTTCTTTAAGTATTTTGTCACAGTCATTTTTAAATACTGATTTAATTATGGCCTCGTATTTGGTCCTGGCGCATGAAAATTTAGCACTGAAATTGTTTCAATATTTAGGTGTACAATCCATACTACGAAAACTGTGATTGTGAATTATGGTATGAAATGCAAATGTTCCATCCATTGCAGATAGCTGATTTTTATCTTCAAAATAATTTGAAGTTTTAAAAAACTAGTTGCTTTACTATAGGAAGCTGATGCATCTAATGATTGCTTATGATTGTTGGTGGACAAGTGTTTCCTATTGGCTGCTCTGCCTCCAACTGCAATACACAATTCTCCGCAGCAAGTAAAGTAGAAAACAATAGCATCTTTTTTGATATGATGAATGGAAATTCCTTCTTCAATTTATCGTTGAACTGACATCTTTTTTGATTTTCCAATCCTTGAATGAAATTTAAAAATCGAGGAGAAGGACCTCTAGGAGGACAGAAAAAAGGAGGACGGTTGGTCACCTTAGTGTTAGGCATTTTCATAACAAAGAGAGTAAGAAGAGGAAGTGGGTGTCGATGGCCCTTAAACACGCCTATTCTATTTACGTCTGCTGCCTCCGTCGCCTGCACTCTTCTGTTTTTTGAATCTCCTTCGGAATGGCTTCCAAGCAGCAATGGACTGGGTCGTGCACGTTAACTGACTCTCATTAACCGTTGCTTGTCTTTTGATCTTACATCGAGCATTGGGTAACACAAGGAGTATAAATTATTTATTAGAATATAAGTTTACTGAAACAGAGGATGACCGAGAATATGGTGGAGGAATGGCATTGGAAGAAAGGGTTGTGCGTATTATTTGGAATTAAATAAGTGAAGACAGAAGAAAGAACATCGTAGCAGATGAGGTTTTCATCAGAAGAAAGAAAAAGTAAGGGAGATTTGATATGAAGATCGCTAAGCAAATGCGAATATGCGGATTGGAATTCAGTGCAAATTTTTACTTCTTGAAAGAAAAGATATTAACGGATAATCAAATATGGTTCTATTTTTTATTTGAAATATATTATTAATCCGGTTTGAGTATTTTTATCTTTTATAAATACTTCCATAAATAATCCGTATGCCCTTTCTACGACCTTACTTTGATATAATCAAACCCCAACTGCTGTAAAAATCGCCAAGCGGGTGCAAAACAATCTCAAGTAGTTGTGAAGCAATTTTCAGAATTATAATGTGTAAGGCCACTCTTAGGATGAAAAAAATGACAAAATATACAAGGGTTAAATTAAAATTTAATAAGCTTATTCGGTTAATAAAATAACAATCATAGAGTAAACTTGTAGAGGGTTCGCGTCCTTGCATCCATATGATACGCCTTTTTGACGTAGTTAGGATGCAACGACCAGTTGGCGCTCCGCGTCGTCGCATCTGCCTTCGAGCAATCGTAGCAGGCCTGATCGGGGTTAAAATCTTTCCTGATTAGTATTTTTTAATTTAGGGTGTGAATAGGTTGTGTAATCAGTTATAATATATTTACAATTCCATTTACATTGAGTTCCATTATGCTTGACGGGGGCGTTTAAGGTACCCGATGTTTGATGCCAAGCTCATTTTAACACGCTTCGATTTTAAAAGGAGAATTATCTGGTATAGGGGGTTAAAATCTTTCCTGATTAGTATTTTTTAATTTAGGGTGTGAATAGGTTGTGTAATCAGTTATAATATATTTACAATTCCATTTACATTGAGTTCCATTATGCTTGACGGGGGCGTTTAAGGTACCCGATGTTTGATGCCAAGCTCATTTTAACACGCTTCGATTTTAAAAGGAGAATTATCTGGTATAGGATGATGGCATTTTTTCTAACTAATCTTATGGCTTAAAATTGAAAGTTACAAAGTTTTTATGAATCTTGATCGCACAGTTATAACTGACAAAACGTTTCCTACAATTATTTAATTATTATCAAATTCATTCGAAAATTATCCAAGATGAAATAAACCATCTACCGGTAATCAATATATTGAGTTATTATGGTCATACCTAGGAGTATACAATGTACACGTATCAATTTATCGCCACCAGTGGCGTATGACAGGGAGTGTATTAAAGCCTTACCTAACCTAATCTATAACATAGTTTTCATTGTGGTGTTGTGATGTCTTGAAATAAAACTGATAGATTTAGATTTTTAATGGCAGGGGTTGTGCTAATGCCTTACCTAACTTACCCTATGTGGTATTTCTGAAAATGATTTCGTCTTGAAACCCAAGGAATGGATTTAGATTTGTAATTCACTGAAAACTGCCAATGACGTATGGCAGGGGGTGAATTAACTCTTTACATAATCTACCCTACACGGTATTTCTTAACAAGTTGTTGTATTGAAAACCAAGGGATTTATTTAGAATCGTAAGCCACCGCAAGTTGCCTCTGGCATGTGGTAGGTGTATGTTGTGTGTATATATATATACATGCACACACGTGTATATTTCCGATGAAGCGTCTCTATATAATAGATAATTCTGAATCAAATATTCAAACCCCCATCTATCATTCTCAACTTCTCGGTTAAGAAGTTATCAGCACTAATTTAGAATGTTATTCTGCGCATTATACGCGAGGCAGTAGAGATAGCAAAAAGCCGAAAATTTTCAACGGGGAGGACGGTCACCTCCTGTCGCCCACTTGGAAACAATTCCTGCATCCAGCCACCAGTCAGGGGAGCCCACGCTGAAAAAAGTGAAAGTGAGCTACGTATATATAGCGGACGAGATGAGGATAATGTCGGAAAATCGACCTGAGGAAGGATTCTTAATTCGTTTTATTTCCATCAATTTTAGACTATTTATTTCGTGTATTTATATCCCCTTGTCATTATTTACTTTTAGTTTCTTAACTCGGTCATGCGCCCCCATCCTATTTCCCCTTTCTTTCTGCTTTTTCTGTGTTTTTCAATTCCAAGCAGTGGGGGCCGGGTTTTATAAGACTCCTGAGACGAAAATTTAAATTGCGCGCAATAACAATAATTATAATCTAATTAATATTAAACATGTTTGTGGATAAAGTAATTGCGACTGGGAGCCACAATCAACTATATCCTGCTCGCCGGAGAGACGAGTCCGTGTCCATGAAAACCGACCTTCGGAAGCATCGCTGGCGAAACGTCGTCGTCACTATAGTAGATCGACCACTAACGATGTGTCCCCGAAAGAAGAAGCCGTAACGGTAAAATGAAAGCAGGCTATCTTCGTGTATATTGGATGGAAACTACTGGTTACTAGTAGTAGTTAAAAGTTAATTGTTAAAAGTGCTTCGACTGCTTCGGTCATTTCGCACGTAGACCTCCACCGGGAATTGAACCCGGTTTTCACCGAAATCGAACGCGGTGCCCACTTGTTTATCCGGGAGCCCACGACTGGTTATGTGTGAGCCAGCATGGATTCAGGCAGGGCTACTCATGGGTGACGTAGCTCCTCGGACTGGTTCAAGATATTGCCGAAACTATGGATAAACGGGATGAAGTTGACGTGGTTGTCATTGATTTTGTAAAGGCCTTCGATAAAGCACCGCATGACTTACTCATAGCTGAAGTACGCGAGTTAAATGTTGACCATCGGGTAATAGGCTGGATCAAACATTTTTCGGATAGAAAACTAAGTGCTAGAATCGGCGGCGTTTACACTAAAGACATTAGAGTCATTATTCTTGTATAATATTGTATGTATTTTTATATATTTTCCTATGAAAATGATAGGCAAATTAAGTATGATTTATTTACATTCCATTGTATCTGAGCTCTGTACAGGTTTTGCAATAACTCTATAATTATGTAATTACTATTAAGATCTGTACTGCCCATGGGAGGTTTTTGGGGTGGTTTTCCTCCGGTCTTTCGGCGAATGCAGGAGAGATTTCATTATTACTTTTCATATGTTCCCCTCGTCCGTTGACACCTGGCCCACCGACCAAATTGCAGCGTTTTACCATTAAATAAATAAATGAATATGGATACTGGAGATTGAAGTCATGTGTACTACATTATCCGACAAAATAAAGCGTTCGCTTTTGACAATTTCGGGAGTACCTAAATGTAATGCGACCACAGAGGTTGCTTTCTCTGCCGCATTAATTAAGGACCCTTTTATTCAGACGCGAGGATTCTCCCGCGGAAACGGTCGATTTTGGCTCCGAAGACGTCGCATAAAAAAGAAAGGAAAACACTTTTTTCTCTAAAGTTGCTCTTTTTTAAAATTTTCTCGCCCGTCCGACGTCCTTTTATCGGTCCTAATGTCGTTACGCGATGGATCAAACCAAATATCCAATTCTCAGGGCCGGTGAAGACGATGGCAATATTTATTTTGACGTTATGACTTTCGAGAAAGAGTATGAACACCATCATCGATATTCAGTGAGTTTTAAACTGATTTTTCCGAATGTTTAACCAAAGCTCAACCTTATTCAAAGAAATAGCCCTGACGCAGTGAAAAGGGTATGGCACTGAAGTGAAACGTTGCGAGGACCTCGATGGGGCCTTAAATTCACCTGTGTTTTATTTTCATTAGTGAAGCGCAGAATTTGCCTTTGATTTCCCCTGCCTTTGTCTCGAATATTATATTCAAAATCTTAGCAAGGAAATATGTTCTTATCCTTTTTTCCGCCCACCCCCTGCCACACGCCGAAAGGCGGCTTGCAGGGTCCATATGTTGTTGGAGATTATGAGGAGAAGATGAAATGTATATGTACAGCATTTATATAGGAAAGACAATGACAAAATGATAGAAAAAGCAGTAGGAGATCACCGCATGATACATACATACTTCTGCAGTTAGCGCTCTGAAGAGATTCTGAACAAACTGGGGTACTGAGCACGAAGTATTCATACGCTCTCTGTCGGTAAAGTGAAGAAGCCAAAGAATTTTTACAATAAAGACTCTAATTCCGTTAAAGAAATACAACATCGAGATAATTTATGTTTAGTACTTACTAAAAGGGTCTTAAACAGATAGAATCCCGGTGGGAGCCTACGTGCGAAATGACCTAAGCTGTCGAAGCACTTTTAACAATGCTACTACTACTTAAACAGATGGAAACTGTAACCAAAATTTCATCGAAGACCTGTTTTGTGCTCATCTGTTAGAGGCTTTTCCTTTAATTCGGGTTTTTTGTATAGAGAAGATTCCAGAATACTCAAGATATTCACCGATTTAGGGAAAGAGGAGTAAAAAGAGAAAAAGTGGAACTGGTTCTTTTCCGTATTTTTATCGACGTTTACGAAATTCTTGTTCTAATGACAAGGGAAGATTTGATTACAGAACAAAATAAATAGGAAAAAATGTTCTACGACTAAAAGAATAAAGAAAACCCGTAGGATGATAAATAATAAAGAACATCCCGTCTGATTTGGCCTTCCTTTTAATGATTCCTTTGCATTGACCGACCAAAAATAGAGAATAGTTTTCTTGTGTGAAAGGTGTTTGATTCTAATCGGGTATTTGCTTCCTTTCATTGGCTCTCATGATTATCCTTTTTTGCAAAACTTCCAACTACTTGAAATTTCTCAGTAATTATAAGCATAATCTTTTATTATTGACATGAAAATTTACAAATTTCAAAAATTGGACATTATGAATTTCCGTTCGCCCTATTCCTTCAAATCAAAACCCTTAAAATGTCTCCAGAAGACGAGTTCATCGCAGCAGATACACTATTGGTACATACTTATTGATTACACACATCATTGAATGCATACTAATTCCTCTCTCTTGCCATTTTTTAGCCAGTGAAATAATTTTATGAATCTTCAGATATGCAATAGTTTACACAATACCCTAATTATAGGTGCATATCACTTTTACCGTCCTTTATTTCTTTGAAATGTTTGTCTTATGACCAAGGAAAGAAGAAAATGTATATCTTTTCAGTTTTGAATAAGGATGTGAGAGCTGCTGAGGCTAATGAAATGAGTATCCAATCATTCACTCAAAATAATTCTTAGATTATCTTTCTGCCCAACGAGCGCTGGGCTTGAAACGTACTCACAGATAGCCAAATGGGTAACACCGTAGCCTTTGGCGAAGGCAGTCCCTGGTTCGATTCCGAGTGGGGGCCCGCGTAAAAATGACTTCAGCTGTCAAAGCATATTAATGAATGTACTAAATTTTTGTCTCGTGCATAAATTCGCCGAAAGTACACAGATGTAAAATCGACGATAAAAGCTGCATCGTAGAGCTTAAAATAGCAAAGTGTAAGGTTTTGAGAAGTATGATAAAATAGCGATCACTGCGCAAATATATCTGAGGCCGATTTGGAATCTTTGGAAGAGAATGAAATTCTCAAATATTTTGAACGAATTCCGAGAAATTACGTTCCGGTGGGTATTGCTCGTCATCCGAGCGCCAGAAAAAAGACAAACCGTTTTTAAAATTCACTATTTCCACTGAGGATAAACAATAAAAATGGATGGATAACAAGCCGCCTGTTGGAGAGGATGAATCATTTCAAAGGTCCTCATAATCGGAAGTGCAACCGTTGGAGACGATAGACAGAAGGAATGCATGGATTGCAGGAGAGAGGTAGGGATCGGGCTCCAATTAAAGTATGGTCGGAATGCTTTTTGGGTCTTTGTGCTTGGGTTAGGGAGATTTCTTTCGCGAGGAATCGATAGCGAATGGAAAGAACGGTGCGGGTCCTCTGCGGGAACTCATCGCGGGTTTTCCGCAAGGATATCCTCAAAATATTAGAATGGTAAAATGCCGGATGAACAAGCCGAATTTTAAATGTGATATTTTATTTAATTGAAGTATTTATTAAAACGAGTTTGATGCTGCAGCATGCACGTGCATGCATTGTTCCAACTCACTCTTCGTCAGCGTGCATCAATTCTTTAAAATTAATTCGATGGGGAAATTATATTACTTAAAATACAAACTATAATTTAGAGGAAAATGGGTTGACTGCGGGTGGGAAATTCAAGATCCATGTGTGTTTTCAATCATGACATTCATAATACGGTTGTATAGATCATATTCAGTATGAAAACTTTCCTGTTTTGTTATCGTAGTGGTCACGAATTGCTGTTGAGTTACAGTGCTAACCGAAAGAAAAAGTGGCCCGTGGCGAATTTTCAATCGTACACTGTATGCATTTAATACGTAATAAATCGGGTATATATTATGTAAATATCTATTCCCCTATCACAATTTGCTGGAATATTTCTTCGAATATTTCTTTTTTATAGGTTCTTCAGGTTTTTCCTCTCAACAATATCTTTTGTATTCAGCAGAAAAGAGTTTGCGAGCACAACTGTAGCTTGGTCACTGAAATATCTTACTCTGATAAAATTAATTCGTTTTAATCCCCTTTTTGCACTTACATTATAGAATTGCTTGCTCAAAATATATCCAATGTAGATGCACTCTTTTTATAAATTTCACTGCCGATAAACGACTCTACATTACTGTTAATTACGCTGTCTTTAATTCGAAAGAACTCGAGTATTACGGAAATTTGGTATAAATTACGTCTGTGCTCAGGCAGTAGAGAATTCGCGTTTTTTGAAAGCGAATTGGTTTCTCTACGATAGACCTGCGGCTGAATATTTGTTGCACATTTACTCATCTACATTTGCTTTTCATTTACATCTGTGTAAAGAGCGTCGGAGGTATGGAAGGGGATGTACAGCATAAAGGAAGCAAAATGTGATTCAGCACGAAATCACCTTTTTGGCAACTATTTCTGTTACTGTGGGCGGGAAAAATGAATTATCGAAGCGGCTCGTCCAGGCATCTCTCGCAGAGCAGACCTCTCTAAACAGCATAAAATCTTATACGCACATACACAGGTATGTTCATACTTATCGTGTCATATCTAATAGAACAAGTCTAGCGCAAGAATTATGTTAGTCTTCCTTTCAACGTCCTACGTAAGGAGCCATCTTCGTGGCCCTTACCGATTAGCAAACCGCAATTACTTCGGTGATGTTTGATAAATAATCATAATGACTTCCAAGCATTGAAAACGACGGTTGGCGAACCACTGAGAACTCGGAGGCAATGGGATGTCCGTGAGGCAAAGGGGCAAATCCGTGAGGAGAAATACTGAGGAGTTGGGTGTCGCGAATAAGAATTCGGAGGGGAAGGAAGGGCCGGTTGCAGACAGAGGGAGGAAGGAAGGGCCGGTTGCAGACAGAAGGGTCGCCTATCAAAGGGGCGTGAATTAGTTTCGTTGTTGTTAACATTAAGGATGTAATACAACGTTAAGTTGTATTTGTTAGATTGTTTAAGCCTTGGAGATTTGAAAATGAAAGTGCGATTTTTTTAGAGAATGTTAACTGGTGACGGAGTATTCAATGCCAAAAGGAATTGAACTGTTGTTTATATTGGTTAATTCATAAACTGCCAATAGGGGAAAGGGTAGGGGTCCTTTAGGCAGGATATTTCAGTATTCGTCACGGACGTGATTATTTTGCGTTAGCATTGCACGAAGAAGTAAAAGAAACTGTAGCTGCAGATTGATTTTAATGTTATTGTCTAAGAGACCCTCACTGAACCGTCAAGTCGATGCTGTTGTTTCGGGCGAATAGACTGCATGGCATTGTAATTATGAGGAACTTTTCGTTCAAAATGTTTATCATTGACTTAATTTACAATTGAATTGATGAATTTCAAATGATGATCCGCATCATAGGAAGAAATACAATTGGACGACGTTGAAGCGGTGCGTATGAATTATGAATGCATAGCATAGGTTTTTCTAAAATGATCCGCGACATTTTTGAGGGTTCAGTACCCATAAGCAGCTTGCGGTTACACCGCTTTTTAATTCCACGAATACTTTTTGCTATTTTATAATTTCAACCGCTGACCTCAACGTGTCTCATTTTTGGATCTCCTTAAAGCGGTTTCCACCGAGAAACCTAACCTTGACATTGGTGTTAGACTACAGCCGTTAATTCCGAGGGATCATAATCATCTAGGCATTCTATTGTCTGTAATATGAGCTTCATCTTTAAGAGGTGTAAATGCACCTATGTTTAATTTCTCGTTCATCATTTTTGACTCATTTTCTCGAATTTGAATTTTTAGTTAAAGATTGCGCACTTTGCAGCGTCCAATGCGGGGTTTGACCTAAAAAATCGACGCAATTCCGGTCGAAAGGATACCCATAGTATTTGAGAAAGAGAAGGTATTCCTCTCCGATACTTTTAATTTGCCTCTTTCGAAGAAGGAAGTATTCGCCTGCACATTATTTCTCTCACTTTGAGCGCCACTCGCCCGTGCGGGGGCGGACTTGCCACGCTATTTGGATCGGCAGCTAAAAATGCCGCCCCAGTTTAACTTGGAGCTCTCTCTGGGATTTTTCGATTGGAATGCTTTCCGGACTCCGGATCTTAACGTTGGGTAAATATGCTGTTATAGTTGCCCTCCATGAACCTATTTATTTATGCTGAAATGTCTTTGATGGCCCTTTTCACCTTTTATTAATATATTTCGTCTTTTGCGGTCGAAAGATATAATTTCTCGGAAAATTTTCTAATTACGCCGAAATTATTTAGTTTGAAGATATAATTTTTGAACAAACAGTAAGTTTGCTCATTGCCTACGCCAACCAATGCGTGAATATTGTCATAAGCTCATCGGGGCTTTTAAATATTGAGCGTTTTAAAATGATTATTATTATTCATTTCCAAATGGAAAAGACATTCTTAAAATTCTATGGGATTTAAACTGACAGATAAATATTGTCGACATATATTCCAGTCAGTCTCAGGTCATCGAAGGGAAAGGACGCGCATGCGGGAGCTTCAAGGGTTAAGGGTTAGGAAGAGAAAGAGGCCTAAGTATCATACGAAAATGGGAAGTAGCTCAACGGAAATGAAGTGTGGGCGTGTAATAGAAAACTTAAAAAGGGAGTTGAGTGCCTTCGATGTGATACTTGGTTTCATAGTAAATGTGCAATGGTTGAAGTGGAAGAGTGCCTAAAGGAGAGCTGTAGGTGCGTGTTGTGTTGTGCTGGAGCTGCTTGTGGGTGTGAGAAGAAGGACAAGAAAATAAAGGAGTTGGAGAGGGTCCGGATGAAAATTAAGAGCTAGACCGAGGAAATGGAGTCTTCGAAGGAAGGAGAAGAGGGACGTAAAAGAGGACAAGCAGAAGTTGGTCCCGTAGAAGGTATCCCGAGTTATCTGGGTGATGGGGGATTCCATGCTTAGATATGCTTAGAGATCAGTGCCGAAGAAATGGAGGGGATGTGGAGTGCTATAATACTGAATACATTTTAACTGATTGTTCACAAATTGCAAACGAATTTGGATCCTATTTCTCAAGTACTTACAAAAATTCGGTCAAGGCAGTGAGAACATAACAAATAGTGTACAGGAGAGTTTTCCAGTTTTTACATTACGAACAAAGACATACTTAAAAGAATTTCCAGTGGAAAAAACAACAAATCCCACGGGCCAGACGGAATATGTGGTGAAGCCATTAAATTAGGTGGACAAGAACTAGTGCCATACGTAAAGAGAATTTTTAACGTAAGCATAAATAACAATGTGGTTCCAGAGGATTGGAAAACGGCTGCAGTAGTTCCCATACTTAAAGGAGGTAGTAAACAATTTACAAAGAATTATTGACCATTAGTTTAAGGAGCATAGTCAGTAAATTTTGGAGAAAGTGATTGCCAATTACCTGATCATTAGGAGAAAGAAGGATGGATTAACCAATATCAGCATGGTATTAGAAATTTTGAGCAAGCAATTTTCGTGCGAGTCACAGTTGCTACGTTTACAGCACGACCTAGTAAATGCTCAGGAAAGCGGAGAACAGTGGTGTCGATGATGGAAGTCGATGCAGTGGTGACTGATTTAGCGAAAGCATTTGAAGTTGTAGATAAAGACATTTTACAGAAAGTGAGCGGGATGGGCTTAGATTCAAGAGTAGTAAGATGGAGTCTTTCATTAAAGGTAGGCGACAAAGAGTAAAAATTGGTGATACGCTTTCCGACGAAAATCGCAGTAAAATCAGGCGTTGCTCAAGGTAGACTTCTTTGGCCCCTATTCTTTTTAATCTTTATAAACGACTGACTGATGGGAATCAAATCGAAAATCTGTTTGTTTGCAGACAATTGTATCATCTACAGGAATATAAAAAGGAAGAACTACAGTAGGGAGCTTCAAAACGATTTTGCTTTGAATGACTGGGTTTCATCTAATAATTTGGAAATTAATTAGAGTAAATGCAAATTCATTAGTTTTTATAGAAGATGATCTCAATACGCATATCACCTGGTTTTTTATCTAGCGAACGTATTGTTAAATACTTAGGGGTATCGCTCAGTAGGGACTTAAAATGGAATGAACATATAGAACGTATACTTTTGAAAGTTAATGAAACCTTAAAGTTAATAATACGTATGCTTAGGAAGTCAAATAAGAAGGTTAAAGAGGCTGCGTACAAATCTTTTGTTAGGCCAATCTTAGAGTGCTTATGGGATCCGCACGAGAGAGGTCCAAAGCGGAATATTGAAAAGGCTCAGAGAAGGGCTCGTTTTAGGCAGATATGAAAAGCTCAATGGCGTAAAGGAATTAGGTTAGGAAAGTTTAGAGGAGGGGAGAGTGAAGAAAAGGCCAGGTTTATTTTTTAAGGTAAACACGAGATTCGAGGTAAAATTGATGTGGTCAAGCGTCACTTGGTGGAATGGAGGAGACATTTCAGAAGGAATGAAACTTAGTAGTAATTCGAGGCTTACAAGGAATCATCAACGAAAGTTAAGAAAGCAGAATTTTTTGGGCGGGAGAGACTATACGCATAAAGTTAAATTAATTAGTCAACATACGAATATAAGTCTTAAATCGCGCTGTCAAGGAATTGAATAATTTGCCTGCAGCAGTCTTTGAGCCCTTCCCTAAAAATCACGAGCAGTTTCTAAACAGAATATGTAGAACTTGTGTGGTGGAGTGAGATAGTGGTTGAGGAAGTGCAGGAGTAGGGGATCGCCTGCTTGGGTTAGGTACGGTAGGCTTGTTCCCGGGACCGCTACGGTTACCGTAGCGGTCCCTACAAGGCCTTCAAATACCGGTAACCGGAAGGCCTTCAAGGAACCCTGAAGAAACTCGTATGATAATAAGGAATGTAAATTGTAAAAATGTTGTTATGTATAGACATATTGGCATTTTAAATGGTAGAACCTTACTAAAAATATTTGAATGAATTGCTGTATTTTTGTGCTGGGTGATGGATATGTTGCGATGTTGTATTTTTGTAGTAGGGAGATGTATTTGTAGTGATGGTGTATATTTGTTACCTGAAAATGTATGTACCTATTATATTTGTGTTGATTCGCTTGATGATGGTTGTTCTGTGTTGGGCGGAAATGTCGTGTCATTGAAATTAGCATTGTATATTCTTCTGCATAATTTTATATTGCAGTATTGTAATTATTGTAGAATAGTACGAGTAATAATAGTAGTAAGTTACCACCGGACTATTATTAGTCCATCTGTAACATATGAAACAATAATAATATCTCCGTTGATTCCTTTTTGCAACCAATGTTTTAAGAAAGTAAACTCAAACCGAAAACTCAAATCAACAAATGGCACTGATTGTAATGACGGATTGAATGAGAAGATTTTAACGAAATTAAAGCTCCTTTCATTAAATTGAGACTTTGACCCTGATTGACGGTGTAGGTGAGAGTAATTCATTAATTCCACCTGTAAAGATACTTATGCGAGTATTTATTTTCCTTTATATTTATGTTTTTGCGAGAAAAAAGAAAACTAACTATAATTAGTAAAAAATTGGGTGTTGGTTTTGGAGGAGTCATTTTGTTGAAATTATTTTTATTATTATTATGTTTATTTTTGTCTGTATATTATTATTTCATTATTATTCCCTTATTAGAAATTATTACAAACTTCAGATTTGGAGAAAGAGGAGCGTAAGTTAATAACCAAATGTTTAATAGAAGATAGGAAATGCTTAGGATGCTCAACGTGTGGGAATCATTACAAACTACTAACGAAATTCTGTGACACGAAAATTACCCGTGTAATCAGCTGAATATTAACACCCCCACCTTTGACTGGCATTATATAGTCAAATTATTCAACGTAATTGACCCCAAATATTAAATCAGTCGTTCCACGATCATGTTAGTTAACCGAAATCCAATTTACAATTCGAGTGCCAATTAAATACTCTCAAAATCTGCCAAGAACTACCACACATTTCACTAACCAGGAAGAATGGTCTTTATCTATTTGTATCTTTCTCCTCATCAACCCTCTCGTATCCCGAAAACTGCAGAAAATTCGTATGTGTGCGGCCGAGTTTGTGAATCATTCCGTCAGGAGGTCAGTTTGAGCCTAAAACCTCTTCACCAATAACGCCAACACCTCTGGAGAGGGAATATTGGGTAAGTTAGGCGGTGAGGTACGTCATCTCTACTCGGCTCACTGAAAAAAAGCAGTGTAGTCCACGTTAGGGCAACACTGATCCTGAGAAAATCCCTTTTCTTGAGGAGTCATGCGGTTGTAATGGCCGTCGTTCGATGCCACTCATTATTACCTCAAACTTAGATCATATTAAATGAAAGATTCTCCATCTCAAGGCATCGCTGTCGTAGCCGAGTTATTTCCCGCAGAATATCCCCATCTTGCCGTGTTTCTTCTCTCGATTTGCAGCTCAAGAGTGCGCCCTTTTCGCGTACGCGTCGACACATTTGCCGCTTTTCTATCGCTCTTCCGCTCCGCGCGATGCCAGCGCCATTCTTTGTGTCCGCCGCCGTCGGAGCGCATTGTGGCCAAGGAAGCGTCAATATTGCGAGAAATGAGCGTCGTTCGGCAATGTGCAAATTTACCTGCGGAAATTGACTTATGCAAACTCAGAGAAATGAGCGTTTGCTTTAATGACGGCCTCAGAGAGGCCATCTTCACTCGGCATAATTACAGAATTTTGTGCCGAAATTTAGATTCGAAATTAGAAGTTTCTAGTCGGAAAACTAAATTAAGCACAAAATAATTTTCGAATAATTGTCGATTTTTGTGGGGGAAATCAATCGAGAAAGGAAAATTCGAATTTTTAAAATTTTCACCGATTGTGGTCACCAATGACGTTGGGATTGACGGTTGTTGTTGACATTCCCACTGAAGGAATCCACCGCAGATGGCGACACTGAGAAGGGAGCCATTCTTTCAAATAGTGGTTTTGCTCGTATTTCGGTGACTTATCGCTGGGCTCAAGTCGAGTGCATTCCCAAGCAGAGGATCCCTTTGAGAGGCGGGCTATATAATTGGATGGAAATGGGCCCAATCTATCGGAGCCTTTATTTATTTTTCTTGGAATTCTTAAAAAGTAATTAGTGAAGTATTTCTCAGTAAAACAAAATCTGATTTCAAAAAACGTGTTTGGAAACATCTAAATAGAAACTTAACGGGTCTCATCGTGTCCATAAATAAAGTAATTAAAGCGGCATGGACCGCTTTAATTACTTTCTGCGCAGAGGGCCCTGATCAAGAGCTTATCATTCTTTCTCAGTACCCACAGCACCATAAGGGGAGCATTTACTTTCTCGGTGCTGTTGAATGATTGTTAATGACGGAGGAAATGATGAAAATACTCCATGTTATTAATTTACCCTTAAAAGTAGAAATTATTTTTCAAGTAAAAAGATCGTTTACCAGAAAATCTTACTTCGGTTACAATCAGTTGTGCACCACCAGTTTCAGTTCAATTTCAGGAAAACCCTCAATTTTCGCTCACCGTAAAAACATATCCTTGTAAATGGAACTTTTTCATTTGTCTTTTGGTAAGGGATAGAGAAAAATATATCATTAATTTACTTTCATCTCATTGTCAGTCTTGTTAGCGGATGTGATGATACGAAAGCTACTGAGGTATGAGTGATGTTGAATAATGGCACTGATTAAAGTGTCTCCTTTTTGATTGCTATGGAAAGTTCTAATTATTGAGTCAATGTGCCTCAGTGATGTGGACTTGTTTCGCATATAGTACTCTGTGTCAGTGAGAAAAGCAATGGCAAACTCCCTCATTCCTCATCTAACCCAGTAAGCCTCACTTCCCTCTCGTTGCTCTTCTTAGCTAATGATAGGTCCCAACCGACCTTCGGGTTGAATAGTTCAGCGACCTTTTGACGAAATTTTGGAATGTCGCAGTAAAACCCATTTTGAAGGATTTTGAATAAAATATATTTAATGATTTAGAATTGATTAATTAATAGGATTTTAATCACAGTTTGAATCCCTACTGTGATAGATTTAGAAACAATAGAGCCGGTTTTTGTGTTTTGAATATTATTTTAGAAGAGCTAATTTCCTCTAATAATGGACATCACATGGATCTCTGATTCGATTGCTTCTCTTTCTGGATCCGTCTCTGGCTCAAGATGGCCTATGGAATGTTTTCGTTGAGAAATCGTCGGAAAAATGTCTGTCATTGGTAAAGAATACTTGTTCGTATACTTCATTGTTCGATAAGGGAAAAACTGCGTGAAGACGATACGTCAGTATAATTATTGTTTGCTTTCATGAAAATTACTGCGACGTTTCCAGACATGCAACTGCCACTGCCTTTGTTGCGGTGGACATTGGTGTGTGACGTTTTATCGAATGATTATTCAAGTTTCGGTTTGAGATATAGTTTGTCGCTTAGATTGATACATACCATGCTAGGCGTTTCTTTTTCCAAATTGAACTTAAGCTGAAACTGATAAGCATGTGGTTTAGTGACCGCAAAGTTGGAGCTAATACGGAAGTTTACCGCTAGAAAATTGATTTGGAAGCAATGCAATTCGTTTGAATTTTTTGGTCCCATAAGTCGGTGTGTTTGATGTACTTTCACCACTTTGCAGGGATCAAATATGCGAATATCATTCGAAGGAATTTCGATTGTAAAACGTCGGCTACGCTAAGCTTTGTTAATATTCTTATCGTTAGAAAATTCGTGTAGAAAAAAGTTGATATTCAGTAGACCAAATGGCTCATTCGCCGCTGAACATTCTTTCTTTTCATTTTAATATAAATTTTCGATTTCTATTGTTCATTTCGAGGCGGTTCTTTCATTGAATATTTTAAAATCTGCCATTTTATACATCGTCCATTCTTTCTGAACATTTTTTTAATATCAATTACTTTTCTTTACTGTTTCCCAATATTTTGATAATTCCCGATTTATCTGGATTTTACGGATTTTGATACTCTTTTAGGATCTAGTGATTTTTATTGATACGTTTCTTCAGTTATTTATTGCTAAAATATAACTTTGTAATTTTAATTATGATTTTCTTCCTTATTTCATAGAGGTAGTATTTATCAAAACTTAAATACCCTTTTTCAGTTTTGTGAGGTATATTGACATTTTGTCGCTATGCAAATTCTGTAAATCATCCGTTTAATGTAACGAAAGATTTCCGTGTAATGCATAGATTTTCTCTGGAAATCTAGTGTAGAATCGAAGTATCAAAAGCCTTTGTTTGAAGAGTTGCTCGAACTGAGTGTTCCTTTGTCGTTTGTTTAAGCACTCGGATGACTCTGATCATCGACTGACATTCAGTAACAACGCAACTTTCGGAAAGAAAGCAATATTCAGTTATAAGTATTTTATACATTTTGCTTCGTCGCTACTTTTTCATAACCGACCATTATTGCGTCTCCCGCGTGCCTTGTGGTTTATGGCAGAGGGTTCATCTACCACTCAACCCATTCTCCTACTCTTTCAGCATATTTTGTCGAAAAAAAATTCAATTCATATTCCGATAGACCATCCAAAAGAGCGTCTATTTCAATACTAATCTTTTCTAGGTTTTCTCACGCTTCGCATCGAAGTTATTTACAATAAAATAAAATAAATGCGAATCTATCAAATCTACGTAGCAGTTATTATTATATTAGTAATAAGATATTAGTTGAAAAGACCAATTTCATTATCTGGTCGAAGGATGTCGTGGACTGAATAGAAATTTTTCGTTTGCTTCAGTTTTGGTGAAACTAAATCCGTAACCTTTTGTCGGCCATATTTTAAGGAATACTTTAGCGTGTTTTGGGTCCACAGTTTACGTCAACACGTAAAAGATGTTCCTAAAGCTCGGCATTGTCAAAAACACTCATTAATGAGCGGTATCGACGTACATATATTTATTTAGAATTTAGATACATTAAAAGTGAGACACGCCTTCGATCGTTGAGATTTAGCGAGGCCAGAGTAAAGGTTAACCCCAAATGGGTTCCATTTGGAGTGTCCCCAGTAAATGCCCTCTTCTCAGTCGGAGTGGCATCCTCTGCAGGGCGGGCCGTTGAATTGGGGTGGCGGATGTACGCCGCGGCGCAGGTGCTCGCTCCCTCTTTGGTTACACCGGATACACTCGCCACCCCTCGTCTCCCACCCCTCCTCTCTGTAAATGGGCCCCTTCGCTTTCCTTTCCGATTCGATATTGTCTCTACTCTTTCTTATTTATCCGTTTTTAGTTCGGCAAATGTTTTGTAACAATAATGAAAGTCTGTTTCTTAAATTCAAAACAAAATTTATGCAAAGGCGGTGCTATATTCCATTTGTATTGCACATTCTTTGAATTATCGTTCTTTAGCAAAAAAATATTTATAAAATCGAAGTGATGAAAACCGCCCGAAAAAAGAAAACCAATTAATTATTCTTAAGCATCGATTAAAGGTTTAATTACGAAAAATCCGTTCGAAAACATTTTTTCGATTCACGAAGGGAAGGATTGAAGAAGAGTGTGATTGCTTAGGCAAGAGAGAATAAGACCCGCAGCCGTTTGTCCGTTACTTTATCAATCTCTGCGGACGAAAATATTTCGGTTGCTCTGAAGATTTTAGTGCGCGTGGTCGATATGTATTAGGAAAGAGGGGCAGAAAGGTGAGAGAGACACGCAGCATCCTAACAGTTCCACATATTACATTAAAATTATCGTATAACACCACTAAGTATTTTGCCTTACGCATAAAGAATATCGTCAAAATGGAAAGGGGACGGAGACGTGCGTCTTCACGCACTGAAATCCTCGAATTTCTCTCTTTGACAGTTATACGACTATTTATTTATTTTTCTGTCGATATTTAATGTCTCTGAGTACACAACTCTATTCATTCAAAACTTGTGACTCGAAGTTCTTTTTTCGTCTGAAAATAATTTAGGTTTGAAGAATTTTATTTTACATCTGTAGTTCCTATTATAATTTTATGTTCTAAAGTTATAGGAACGTTCTCATCAGTGAAAGGAGTGAAAGGAGTGAATGGAAAACGACTTTAAAAGATTCAAAGAACAATTTCGATGTCTAAATATATCTAATTGTTTCCTGCCATAAATGTATGTTTCATTATTCGATTCCTAAAATACAAACTATATATTGTAAATTCTCCCAATAGAACCGATTGAAACTGTGATTCAGTCAAGTTATCGATTTTGGCATCTATGCCAATCTATGCCATCTTTAACCAAAGGTTGCAATCTTTTTCCACCTGTGTTTATAATAGTTAAATGGCACCTTTAGGATACATTGCTAGTGCGAATCTTAATACATTATATCTAATGAGAGATTTTGTGGAGGGGTTTTTTCCTTTCACAGGAAGAAATCGTGGCGGCCTTTCGATCGTGACAAATTGAAAGAGAGGATGGCATTAATTCTCTATCACTTATTACCGACCTTCCCTTCTGTCTCTGTTTCCGTGAGTGGCCGCAGCGCGGCACTGCTGGCGAACAAAAGAGCCGCGAAGAGCGAATTCGTGTAGCGAGACGTGAGAGGGGTGCGTGACCCATCTGGCGTCACGAGGAATTTGTGATCATCCCAGAATCACCCGTTCGCCATGGACTACAATTTCAAGCAGACGAAATTCTTTCGAGAGAATTCTGGTTCGGTACGGGCCCTCAAACGATGGGCCTTCTTTTCGCAATGCGTTTTTCTAATGTCTTTTTTATTTCTTCTGATTTCGCTTCCCTTTTTATTTTTTGGGATATACTTTTCTCCTTTTTCTCAGAAAACTCTTGTGTAATTATTACACGAAATTTGAAATTGTGATTTGCATGTTATCTTAGGAACTTTACCGAGTGTAAGAGAGGGGCCGAACGCGGGCCAAATGGAGGCTCTTTGCAGAGGCCGCGGTGAGACCAGCTAACCCTCTGAAAAATTATTTGAATGCCGAATTTAGACGCCGAAACATGGCGATGTATGTAATATGTATTTCTGTATTATTCCGTTAGATGGCATGGCTGTGGAATAACAGCGCACTCTGGCCTCTCATTGTTAAGTAAAAGTTTCTGTGGTTTGGTTCGTTGGTTTGGTTCATTGGTTGAGCGTTAGAAGAAAACCTCTCAGATTGCGAGTTCTGTTTTGTTTCCAAATTGCAGAGGTTGTTGCGATATTCACAGGCTGGTTTTTACTGATACTGATTAAAATAATGTTACGAATTTAAAGTTCAGTTTTGAGCTATTGTTATGATGTGTTTTCATGGCACAGATATCCGTCATACATCCGCAACTTTTATATATTTTTGTCTTTAAATTTTTCCTCAGCATCAAAAAACAGAAGTATTTGATAGAATTACATTCTTCTTTACATATTCGGTGTGTTGACATCATCAATGCGTTTTAAAGACTCGTATTATTCCATTGTTTATTTTGAATAGCTGCATAACAACGCATTTCAATTGTTCTATCGTCCAGCAGTAGTAATACTCATTCGTCGAAACTGAAAACCATTTATCGTTTGTAATCAAAATCCGATGTTTTCTAATTCATGAGTTAAACGATATAAAGGGAAGTTTTTGGCGAAGTGAAGAAATCATAATCTCCCTTCATTTATTCAGTACCACAAATCCTTTATTATTTCAATAGCAAATGTATACCTACCGATGTCTTCCCCATTTTCGCGATGCGCATACTTTTCGATGTCACAGAAATGGGCAGAAATTTCCGGACCAGCTCGAGCCTTTCTCTTTCGCCCGAACTTTTCTAAATCGTTCAGGAATCAGTTATTACGACGCATTTGGGAATAAATACATGTATTTTAACTCTATTATTCCTTAAAAATTACTAAATATCTGTAGAACCGTTGAAGCTGCTGTAGAGATAAAAGACGCTACAACATGCCGGCAAATTGTATAAGCAAACGGAGAATGACCTCAATTTCATTTCCAATCTAATTTCTAATTTCCAATAAGGTTTATTCCCTTCAACATCGTGAGTTTACATGTTACTGATCGTCCACTGCTCTGGACACCCATTTATTCGAAGAAAGAAGACTGCGCATATTATCTAAGCATTACGTAGCAACTTTAAGAGGCCTCCGTCTCTATGCAAGAAACAAAAACGCTGTCTAGGAACGAGCAATTCTTTCCTTCCCGAGCTATACTCGAACCAAATCGACTGTCAGCTTAAGCAGGCCGGAATCCGACCTGTGGGCCAATGCAGTCCTCTAATAAACAGTCCCTCGTTTCATCTCCATGGTGACGGATCGACTCAGATTAAGAGCGCCAAACCGCGAATTCCACTCTCAATCAATCACCAGAGCATCGCTTTTTATGCATTTGTTTGCCAAGTTTCACGAGTGCGAATAGAATTCTATCCAAAGATATTGTGCAATACTAAAGTCGATGTATTTTACTTCCATGCGAATATTGATTGATCGTCATGGATATAAGGAATGTCTTTCTCAGAATTTTTGGAAAATGTGAAATGTTTCGGATTTGTCGGTCTGACAATTGGCAGACGTGAGCAGCGTTGGCAGAAGTGTCAACTTCGCTGGGCTGCAAAAGACTTGGTGGACCGCAGATAATGTGGCTGTTTGTTGCATTTGTAAGTATTCAAAATAGCAAGTTATGTGGGATCATTACATCGATGTGTAAGAAAGTAAAATGCTCCAATTGCGAATGAATAATTGTAATTTTAGGTTGAATTTCAAACAGTTTCCTTTTAATACTCTAACTGTATTTTGAAACATTGCTAGAAAGTTTAGCCATCGAGAATAAGGTACAGTGAATTAGGTGTAGGCCGTAGGTTGGTGTTCGATAGAAGAAAACCTAATACATTTCTAAAATTTTAAAGGAGAAATGTTTGTAAAAACTGAATACCAGATTAATTAATTGGTACTTAATGTCTTAATTGCAGTCGGTAATTGATATCGGCAAATTATTGGCCTTTTCAGTGAAAAAGAGTTCGAGTCGCCAGTTCCAAAATCGAATTATGGAAAGTAAAAGTTGGGGATTTATTCGTTACTACTCTCGTTTTTCTTTATTTTCATCTAACCAATATGCGTCTAAGTACTGTACTTATGAATATTGTTAAAAATGTAAAAATAGTATAGCGATTCTAAATGTGAAGTTCTCTCTCTTATAAGTATTTGCATAGGGCATTCAGCGGTAATAAAAATAAGTTGCAATAAAACCGGATTTCAATCTAATGGAGAATATCCTTTTTCGCTGCTCAATTCAGAAATTCGGTTTCACAGACTGACAGCCACACCACGGACAGACAGATTCTAACTAAGACACTAAGAACGGCTGCTTTCAAAATATCGCTCCAACTGCTATCTTTTAAGGACATTTCAAATAAATCTTTTCGGATAACAATTGTTTTTTACTCTCTTAACTGAGGCCTGAGTTCTTTCGAGTCCGTGTATATGTGAACCTATAAAACCATCTGAACGTACTTTTTAGAGGTTCTCATCATCGTCGCGTGATGTGCAATTTCATAAGGTTAGATAGTTATAAGGTAACTCCATGGATTGGCCTTAATTGATGGAGGAATTGATAGCATGGGGAGTAAGAAAAGAATATCAAAGACATGTTGTTGATTCAACCAATAATGACAGCCGAATCATAGAATTAGTGGAGTACAACGTGTGAAAGTGGACAAAGTATAATGTCTGTGTAATTAAGTGACCATTCCGTGATAAACCTTAGAACTTCAATTCACGTTAAGCCTTATTATATTCGAGTAATTAAGGCTTTTACGGTATCCACTAATAAAATTAGTCGTTCTACAATCAGTGAATGCCCCCTCTAACGCCTGCGGTGGCCCCGCACCTTCTGATTCCGCTTATGCGGCTCTAGGAACATTCGTTACAGTTGGTTCGCTACGGACGTTTTCACTATAGAGAATTTTCGCAAAAAAAGTTCTCTACGAAATTTTTTCGCTGCAAAAAAGTTTACTACAAAACATTTTCGCTACGAAAACGCTCGCTACAACCAATTTTCGCTACGGACCTTTCTTCGCTATATTATATATTTCCTAACAGCTATTTTTCTGCAAAAATTGCTTCAAGGTAGTTCTGCAACTTGATAAATAAGTTATAAGTTATATTTCAAAATGAATTTCCGCAATAATGGTTATGTAAACGGAGTATTTTTGCTACAATTAATATTGAATTGTTAAATACAATGAAATCTGTCTTATGTAGAACCTAAATTAAGCGGTAAACTGTCTTATACGGGACTCTCCCCCCCCCCCAACTGATTAGGAGTAACCTGTACCTATTTACAGATAACTGCCTGTATCTTCCTGTACAGATGACTCCCTTTTGGTATACGAAACTCCCCAAATTTTTTTATAAGTTGAATCAATAATTTTCATTTCCATGATAACAAAAACCAAATCCTAAACTAGGCATCACCTCTGCAAACGAGGATAATTCAATGCTGATGGAAAGGGACCGAAAATGATTAATTTTCCTGTTTGTTACCCGTTGAGGTTACTTTAAACACATCTTTTCAATCTAAAACGCTCTTCGCTTTAAAAAAAAGTCACTCTTTTCTGTTTTCATAATCTTACATAATGATAACAATCGTGTTTACGCTTATTTATTCATATATTTATTCATTCCAGGTCATTATCTATAAGAAATTTTGTAAGATTTTGTGGGAAGTAGAAATATTATATTCAGTATAAAATTCAGATAATTATATATGGTCTTAAATTTACTGCTTCAGTGTATATGTTTTCTATTTTTGCATTCACTAACGAATTATATACGATATGAATATTGAGCTATACTGTGTCTTTAGCAAAAGATGCTAGTAAAATTATCAAAATGTATGCACTTTACTATCATAACTTCTTTAAACAAAAAATAATAAAACCTTCCTCTGAAAGTCACCTAAAGAAATAATAAGAAGTTGACTATTTGCCAACGTTATGTTCTTTAACATTTACATTAAGTAGAATAGAGCTCATTACGTGTATCTACAAGTCCAATAGCACTATGTAAAAATCACTGACCATTTCTCAGAACTAGGTATAGTATAGAAAGTATTATCAGTAGCGTCGAAGGGAGCGTTCTGTCCATAAAGGAAATAAGGGAGCAAAGGTTGATCTCTGCAAGAGTTTACAGACTTCCCTTTTGAAATAGGGGTAAAGCGATGATTCCAAGAGAGTTTGGGGTAGATTTCTCGTTTTCTCCATCGGTTTCACCCGAGAATGTGTTTTTTTAAGTTCTATTTTTCATAATTAAGTTAAAATTACTAAATTAATTACAAACATTAATTTATATACAGTTCAAAATAATTAATTTTGAATTATCCAATGTTGGTTTTAAATGTTATTTGTTCTGAAAAGAGAAGCTGAAAAACGTTGAAAAGACTTAGTTTCCTTGTGAAAAGTTGTTCCTGTTGTTGTTTCTTTCGTCATGGAGTACCACAAAGTTACTAGCCAATCCGTCGATTTCGTTGAAAAGACGTTGAGGTTTTTGACAAAAAAACTTTCCAATGGCTAAATCTTTTGATTAGTACGTATATCAATTGCAAATAAGAAATTAGCCGAGGAGCTGATACATTTCAAAGCATTTTAGACCATTTAAAATTCGCCACATTAATTCATTCTTTTCATTCTACGCATCTTTCTATGGGTGAGGGCTATATATTTTAATAAAAGGATTTGCAAGTAATCTAATTTCAAACTCGAGGAATGATGAAAACTATGTAAGGAATATTTAAGAATGATAGATTTACCTCATTGTACACTCCGGAGTCTCGCAATGCAGTGAAACATGATCAATTCGTAGCTTAACTGTAATTGTAGCGAAAAAGCTGTGTAGCGAAAAACTTTTGTCGCGAAAGAATCTTGGAGCGAAACCATTTCGTCGCGCAAACGCCTTATAGCCAATAATTTGTAGCGAACATTTCGGGAGCGAAACTATGTGTCTATATTTATTCTTTCATCTTATTTTCTTATATTCATTCATTTGTCCTTCATTACTGGCAGGGCCCAGTTACAAGGATTGCACAATATTAAGAGAAGATTCAAAACATTATGACATGTTATGCTTATGAAAATACATCTGATATATATACAAATATATGATCATAAAAACATCATATCACATTGTATATAATTTCCGAAGTGTCCGTCTGTCTGTCTGCCGTTCGTCTGTTCCCTTCTCTACCTTAGGAACGGTTAGATATAGAGACACACGTTAACTTCGTTGGAATTCTACCCTGGAGACCCTGGACTAAGTTATTTTCATCCCCGGAAACACCCGGAGAGGGACCCACGAGCTAATAATGTGTACCGTAAGATTGCATGCGATTTTTCATTTTCGAGAGTGCAAGGCTTCATTTCCATTCATTAAAATGCCTGAATTTGAACAGATTTCTATCAAACTTCGTTCATTCGAAGGATAAATGTCCAACCAATCTTAATCTTGCTATTTTGATACGTTTAATGGTCGACTTTTTCAATAATTTTTTCGACGTTTTAGTTCGAAATTTATCGGAAATTTCTTGCATTTTCTGTACTTACTATGGCAACCGTCATTGTTGCCTCGAATAAATAAAAAAGCATCAGAAAGAAGGGATGAGGGAATGACGTTCTTTTCTATTTAATTTCTTTAAGCGTCTGTAGCATCCAAACTTAATTTATAGCTACGTAAAGATTTATAAATAAATTTTCGGTTATTTTATGCGTTGAGAATGTAAAAGTAATATGTTTATGCAAAACATCAATAAAAATGTGATTAAGTTACTCTCATCGATCTGTAACATTCCCCCGAATTAAGTTTGAAGAAACTTCTGAAGAATATGTGGAATAATACGTGAAATGTGTGAAAAACGTGTGAAATTCCTCAAATCAGTATTTCAACATTGAAGAATTGTTGGGACTCACGGATAGATAAGTGGGTAAACGCGTTCGACTTTAATGAAACCAATCCAGGGTTCTATTCCCGGTGGGGGCGAAATGACCTTAGCTATCGAAGCACTTTTAACAGTACTACTACTACTTGAATAATTATTAGCTGAATCCAATGGGCGAAGTAAATGTGACGCTTTATTTTTACTTCCCACAGTTGGTAAATAATTATATACTTTAACAGTCCAAGATTGGAATTCTTTTTTATTTAAACTATTTGATGATTTACAGTGGCTTTGATGTTCAGAAGTTAAAATCAGGAATTTTGTAAATCAGGAATGTCGCTTTGGGTCCGGCGGTGTTTGAAATGTTAATAACCTCCCGAAATGTAAATGAGCCTAATTAAAGTTGGCTTTAAATTAAAACTACTTCTAAATGTTTTCAGTGAATCAAAACGCTCTAAATGTCAGATATTGAAGTTTAAGTAAATTGTTTTGGCGTAAAACAGTTAATGGTTTTCATTACCTTCGATGTCGTTGTCCGAAAGATTAAATTAACATCTTAAGAATGATTGGAAGAAACGTTTTTTATAGCAACGTTACTATTTGTGATTAAATTTTCTTTTCTTAAATGCGTTTTAGATGTAAAAGTAATGTTTGTGCGAAAGATCGGACAAACTAAAATTGTGTTATTCTCATTGTGTTGAAGCATTTTCCGCATTAACTTTGACGAAACTTCTGAAAATTATGTGAAGTAATTATATGAAATTCCTCTAATCAATGCTTCAACATCGAAGAATTATTAGCTGAATCTAACTAGCGCAAGTAAATGTGACGCTCTGAAATTAAAATTGGTTCAGAATATAACTCAGTAACTTAAACATTTTAACAGTCTGTTGACTTATTATTATTAATATACTTTATTAAGATATCATGGTGATTTCTATGATAATTGGCTTTGATATTAATATTAAAATTTTATATTCAAGAACTGCGTAAATCAGAATTGTCGCTTTGGCTTTGGACAGTATTTGAAATGTTAATAAATGTAAGTAAAGTTGACTACTTTAACTTGAGACTACTTCTAAATATTTTCAGTGAATCAAAACGCTTTAAATGCCAGACATTGAAATTTGTGTACATTAATATTATTTCAAATCGAGAATGATTTTATTACCTATGATATTGATGTCAGAAAGTGTAAGTGAAGTACTTCGTAAATCAGCGATCAATCACAATTTAGAGTATTAACATATTTATTAACCAGCTATTAGTCACTTGGTTGTTAATGAGTTTGAAAAAAATACTGAATGAGATTAAAATTTTGAAAATTTTCTTTAAATCTTTAAGTTTTTAATAAATTTCTCTTAATTTCCCTCATTTCTTACGATATTTTTCGCTGCCACACAATACGATGGGCAGATTGAATTTCTACAGAAATGGAACACCTGTGATCTTTCGTCAGAAGGAGCGGAATCTGTATATGCTTTGTTTTGATGGTAGGCGTGTGGAAAATGGTTGCCACATGTCGTGGGATGGTGCGCAGCGCGGTTTTGTACCTCATCGCTATTCGCAGACACTATTTACGCACCGCTTCGACCGCTCGGTTCGAGGAACGAGATTTCCCGAGAAAGGAATTCCCGAGAAAAGGATTCTCGAGAAATTTCCAGCGGGGTGCTGGGAGACCGTCGAGCGAGGACAAAAATATTCTCGACATCCTTCGGAAGGCGACAATCGACTGTATCTCGGCAACATGAAATTCTTTCTAGCTTTTTCAAATAATAATATCACGAACAGATTGCTAATAAGTAATGTATATAGGTGATGGAAATTTTCTTTGGCTGTCAGCCTGGTTACTGCTCTTATCAAGTTCCGGCACCTGCCTCCGGTGTCATCTTCAGGAAGAAGACACTTCAATATGAAGAAGGCACCCGAGGAACACTGACAAGCCGAGAAAAGTTCCTGTATCGTCTTCGCTGGGAAAACTCCAGGTCGTTCTGAAATGTATATAATTTATATAGGTGTGACAGCGAGTGAATCTGCTTTTTATTTGCTGCCATTGATTTACTTTTTATCAATTTTGTGAAATTATAGTTTCCTTTAATACATAAATGCTTTTATAGAATAGTAACTTATCAATTCAAACCGTTTCAATTTCATAATTTGGTTAGTTTATCACACTTTTACTTCTCGCACCTTGCTGACTTTAAGGCTTTTATTTGCTAAAACATAAATTGTCTATAAACTAGTAAAAGCTCCCGTCAAGAAGGATTGTAACTGGATACGCAATCTAGTATTATTTATCCATACTAATCAGTAAATAGGATACTGAACCGAAGTAGTAGATTTTAATAAAGTAATAAATACGTACCAAAGGTTATCGAGGGCAGTTATTATCTGAGCGATATTTGAAAGTTATCATTTTGTGAGTGAAATCGTAAGCAAAAAGTTCCCTAGAGTTTGTATTCAGGCAAAAGGCATTGATATATCAATGTATTTCTTACAGCGCTATTCGATAGCGTATTTAAATGAAAATCGAGAGTAAATAAACAAACTCGACTTTAACAATTGAATTTGTCGTCCAGACGACGTCGTGTCGAAAATTATGATTTTTGACCAAATTTTCGTATAATTCATCAAATGTATGCGTTATTTGGACCGAAAAACTTATAATCGACGGTAGGAAAAGAAGTTTCTATGATTTTTTCTTGCTATACTTGTGTCGACTCCGTATGAACAATGGGTCCTATTTTAATTTTCTCCAAGAAATAAATCCTCCAAGCGGTAAAAGGGAACTTAATATGCATTTTTTAGGGGAAGAATTTTCCTCGTCTAGGACCGAACCTAGGACTAAGAGGCTCATGAAAAATAGCCTATAATCTGTGCGGGGTAAAGATGTAATAATGTGCCAATTTTGAAATTTGGAAAACGTTTTGTTATAGAGTTTTAGGGGAAAATAAAGTTTCCCCTCCCCTACTTTCCCTACCCCTCTCTTTTTTCCACCTCTGCCTATGACGTCATGACAAACATAATGGTTCATTTAACTATTGAAAGATGTAAGATATTGACATAAAAAGTAGCCTATGTTTCAAATCAGGACATACATTATCACTCGGTCAAATTTCGTCAAAATCGGTTGGACATTTTTTGCGTAATGCGATAAAAGACAGACATTTTATTAGTAGGTGTTTTGGACTCAGTATCACATATAATTACCATGTCTACAACTTTTTTGAAATTTTACTTAATGTACAGAAACGGCTCCCTTGCAGATTTGTTATAAGTATAGACTAGTAAACGCCCCTGCCATGCATGACGGAACTTAAATTAATTTTGAAATATATCTGTTATAGTAAATATCTGGTTCGTCTAAGCCAGAAAGTGTCCGTTGGAAAGACCATAATAACTCAATATATTTAGTATCGGTAGATGGTTTATTTCGTCCTGAGTAATTTTCGAATGAATTTGATAATAATTAAATAATTGTAGGGAATACTTTGTCAATTAGAAAGTATGAGATTCATGAAAACTTTGTAACTTTCAATTTTAAGCCATAAGATTAGTTAGAAAAAATGCCATCATCCTATACCAGTTAATTTTCCTTTTAAAATTGAATCGTGTTCTTGTAGGATAAAATGAGCTCGGCATCATACATCGGGTACCTTAAACACGCCCGTCAAGCATAATGGAACTCAATGTAAATTGAATTGTAAATATATTACAACACATCCTGATGCCTCTAAATTTAAGAGAATACTAATCAGGATAGGTTTTAAGCTAACGATATTTGCAGAATTCCCATAAATTAAATACTCAATTTCTATGAATGTCGGGATTTACCGAATTTCGCAGCTTTGATTCGGTCTTTGGCTTTGATAGTTCGTCCCTCGCCAAAAATTCTCCATTTTTTTTCGTCGTAATATTTCTTCGTCATATTGATCGCGACAAACCAAAGTAAAAATGTGTCTTAGTAAAATGGGTTCATTAAGAACTCCTTACTGATGATGAAGAGCTTTCTTCTTGATTTTATTAGGTTGCAACTGAATCCGAGAAAATATCTGCGAGGGATATTATTTTATGTTTATGTATTTAATGAACGAAAGCTTTAGTCTGTAAGTAGCGTGAACGGATATCATTTACCACCTAAGAAAGAAGATAAATTGATTTATTGAAGATATCCGCAACTTACCTGAGTATGGTCAATCGCTTAAATTAACCGATAAAAGTGAATTTTGCATGCATTTCTTATGGAAATCTATCTTAACGAACTTAGTTCAAACCCAGCAAAATTATCGGATAAAAAGGTGACAGTACTTCTTTCCGGGTCTCAAAGAACACGTATACATTGTTTGACGCCCATCGGAGAAACGGTGTGAACTCCAATCTTAGACAAACAAACCTAAAAACCCACAAAAAAACCCGCAGAAATTCTGCTTTATATATATAGACTAGTAAACGCCCCCTTCAAGCATGACGGAACTAAATCTAACTTAAAAACATATCTATTATCGTATATATCTGGTCCTCGGAAGCCAGAAAGAGTCCGTCGCATGATCACAATAACTCATAATAATCATATATTTAAAGAGCAAATATCTGTCCGTCCCCCTATTTATCTCAGAAACGGCTTGACTTAGAGATCTGAAACAAACTGTATTGTGTTTCTACGATGCTGAAAACCCCAGGAAAATTATTCTCATCTCTGTAAAGGCCTGAGTTCGAACCCTGGAGCCCATAATACGTTTCCATAAGAAATGAACATAACTTACGTTTTCATGGCTTGCAGAGGTCGTTTCTTTTACAAAATTAAATTAGAAAGAATGGTCCTAAGGAATTGAGAAAGTGTCACAAAAAAGGAAAATAATCATATAATATTATTTTAGTCGTGAATCATTCATATAATCTCGAATTTGCGAGAACCTTGATAAAATACACGGAGTATTCGTAACATTTTTGGAAAATAAACAACCCATCCCTTTGACGACCAAGGCAATTATTGAACCTTGATTTCATGAGGTATTCCATAAAAATGCACGGGGATAATCAATTAGTATTGTTTTCCATAAGAAATGTACGTAAAATAGGTTTTAGTTACCTGCAGAGGTCGTTTCTTTTACAAAATTAAAATAGAAACAATAGTCTTACGAAATTGAGACAAGTGTTACAAGAAAGTAAAATGATCATATATTCTTATTTTATTCGAGAAATATTGATATAGATCCGAACTTTCGAGGATTTTGATAAAACGGACGGATATTTCGTAAAATGTTTGGGAAATAAACAACCCATCCCTTTGACGACCAAAGCAATTGTTGAACATTGATTTTATAACTTTTATAAGAAATTTACGCAAAGTAGACTTTCATGACTTGNCCTAAAACTTCCGCGACACGCAAATCCTTTTAATGCGGGTGTTCGAAAGAGCGTGACAAGAGAATCATTTCTCTTAGCGGTTAAAAAATAAATGGAATACAAATGGAATGATGTAACTGTACGTTAATCGTTGATTGCTTACATATGAGAACATTTAGTGACATTAACATAAACATCTTGACGTCCACATGAAGAAAGGGCAACTAATATACTTCGTTCTAATGTTAAAAGCTATTATACGCGTTGCTTGTTGAGATAAATAAATATATATATATATGTATAGTATAGATATAAGAAATGTATATATAGATATATAGTATAATAATAGATCTGTGATCATTCCTAGAATTCCGCTCATTCCTAATGGTCTTCCATTCGAATTCAAATTATTACAGATTCCAGTTGTATCACTTTTCGTAATATCAATCAACAAATCGCAAGAGCAGTTGATGTACAATATTGGTATTAATTGTGGAACTCCATCCCACTCACATTATAATAAGTCGCATGTCCGTGAGTGGGAAAAATAGTCTTGCTAGAGAGGAAGAGGCGAAGGATATTGCCTACCTTAAAGCACTTGCATAAGAAAGCACTGATACTAGTGCTGGATTGCATAGCTGAATACTAGGGGAATTCAATAATTTGAACCGTCATTTCGATTTTTATAAGATAACTTCTCAGTAAATGAGGTCATGTACATCCTAAGTTGGAAGAGATCTTCTAATAGAGTTTTAATCGATGTTGTGTTAATTGAAGATGTTCATTTAAAAGACTGAATACTGAGTTGAAGTGGTGTTTTATGCTTAATCATACATTTATTTATTTAGTTTAATATTTTGGAAAGTAGAATACCTTGGTATTTGCCACCTACCTACTTTCACATATGAATATTTTTTTCGAATCAGCAGTGGTACGCAAGCATTTATCACTCTATTTCCTCATTGAGAATCAACGGGTAATTCAGCTAGCCCTTAATAGTCTTGTTCGCGTCTTCGCCTCAATTTCCACGAAGAAAAGCCCTGTGTGTGCTGCCCTCCCTCTTTCACGTCCTCTATAAATCATCAATCGTTTCATTAGAGCCTTCCAAAGACCGACGATATTACTTCCCCTAAATCCTGTCGCAAGAAGAGGAACAGCGGCCAAGCATGCCTCTAGAAATTAGGAAAAAGAAATAAAGCCACTTCGATAAACATGCTCAGAAAACAGAAAAGGCGAGGCAATTAGCTTCCCTCGCCACACTTTTGCAAACTTTCGAAGAATTCTCCAAGTTTCTCAAACACTTCCTCTCTTGTCCATAGTTCTCTTTCGAATCACCAGAAAACAACTCTTGATCGCATGTCATCTCGAAACAAATTAATACAAAGAATGCAAGCCGTTATGTGAACTTTCCCCATCATCAGATTTTCTTTGATATCTAATCAATGAAGTTCTCTCGACATTTGTCTACTCAGTGCTGTCTTCCCCAGTCATACCGACATTATATTATCGAAGTACGTACCTTATTTCCGCATGCCAAAGGTGGAACTCAAGGTAAATACCCTGGTGTAGATATTAGCTGTCACTTTCTGTATCAGCGACACTTCAAATGGGTTTGTTTATTTGTATTTTTTTATTGTAAAGTATACATTGCGAACTAATCGCTGATTCGATACCTTCTCCTGCGGACGTTTTCCGTTTATCCTTCTGATTATATGAAGATCTTTCATTACTAAAGGATGATTTCCACACGCTTATTGGTATTCTGTTGACTTTTAGACTCGGTTCTTTTACGGTGGAGGAAAGGATAAATGGAGTGTCATTAAAATAGAGATGCAGGGTTCTTCTCAGAAAGGCGCTTTTCTCAGGTTTACCTTTGTTTCCATAAACTGGTCACAACTGGTAGCTTCGGACCACCTGAATAACGTCTTAAGGGGCATCCTGTATAGCCAAGTGGGTAGCGCATTCACCATTGAGTAAAAGCTCTCCCGGATTCGATTCCTGGCGTGGGCGCATATGTGAGAAATGACCGTCGAAGTTCTTTTGAAAATAATAACGGCGTAAGGAGTGAATAAACTCAATATGCGAAGGCCTAAGGAACATTATAAATCTCTATGGTTCTTTTACCTCACTCGCATTTCCCTATTTACATTTACAGTTGTAGTCAACTTCATTCAGTCACACTTCAACCATATCAACGGAAAATCGTATTCAGACTGATTATGCCGACTACAACCAAACAAGAAGCCTTGAAAATGAAATGAGGGGGAATCCCCCCTGCCACACGCCGAAAGGGGCGTCTTTCAGGGTATTTATTTAGATGAAAGTCGAAAGAAAACTTACCTCAGGCGATAAAATGGTACAAGAGATGTGCATAGACTCGGAATATGGGCGTGCTAAAGGTGGTAGTCTCGGGCCGAGTATAACTTGGGAAGGAAAGAACTGCTCGCTCCCAAACAGCGATTTTTAGTTCTTGCATAGGGATGCCCTAAAGTTGCTACGAAATTCGTAGACACTGAGTCCTCTTTGTTCTATAAAATTTATGTCCCTGGAAGAGGGTGATCAGTGACCCGAAAAATCACGATGGCTATCAAAATAAAATTATCGTACATTTTCTGTTTCCTTATAGAATATTCGGTATATTTTAGTTTTAGTTATCTTTACAGCATCTTCTACAACTTTTAAAGATACTGTTACTGCAGTAATAATAGAGGTATAATACATGTATCTATTCCTGAATCCATCGCAACAACTAATTCTTGAATGATTTAGATAAGTACACGCGTGGACTTGAGAGCAAAAATGTCTTCCCATGTCCGGGCCGGGTTAGCTTCAATAATGAACAGGACTGGATCGAAAATGCAGACTCGGCCCGACCCTGGCAATAGCCCCTTAACTTAGGCGACCCTTCTTTTGCGTATCTGTTCGTATAGTACCTGTGATCTGAGTATGTCTGTGGTCTGTGGAAACGTAGAACAGTTCAAATATTGATTTTTTATTTAAGAAATATAATTTTGTTCATTCGCATCGCCCATCATCGTTATTTTCATAAACTCCATTGAACTCTAATAAGGAACACAGTTCATCTTCGTTCGATATTTCTTTGTGTGATGTGTTAACCAATTCCAAAATGCTAACCTGAAATCTTTTTAGGGAAAATGTAACCTATAATATCCTCTTCAACCCTTATTATATCACCAACTCATATTTTATACGCATAAATATTCTTAGGGAAAGTGATTCATTTCAAGTTAATTCCATTAAACATTAATTTCAGAGCCCAAAATAATCTACGCTTTCATTAGGTACGAGCTTTCTATAAATTTATCTATAAACAATGTAAAATCTCCATTATCTCTTCACCATTTCCCTCGAAAATTATTTGTAAGAAATTTAATTTAATAACCTTTAATTTTTAAACCTGTTGTTTTTTGTATCGAAAAAGACAGACATCAGTAAATGTCCACTATCTTCAATAAAATATACGGTCGCAGAAACCGTTGCTTAAATCTTCCCAAAGTTTATACGCATCGATCACTGAATCGGAGAGTACAGTTATCGTCATATTCGTTCTTCGGCGATATTTGGGATTGAATGTTGCCATGATTGTCATCGGTCGTCTATTACTCGCTTACATGAACATTTTGTTAACAACAAGAAGGAAACTGATGGGGCGGTAATTCTTTATGTTTTCCTTGCTTCTTTTCAAAAGGGCAATTTTTGCGTGGCTCCAGTCCTTGCGAATCCACATGAATACGCTGCAATCTCTGTTTCACCAAGTTTCAGATATTCCGTCAATACTCCATCAGTTCCTCCTGCTTTTCAGCCATTCTTCATCTGTTTCATCGCCGCTATTACTTCTTCTGGGAGAACAGAAGGTGCATATTGTGAGTTTTGTCTTTCTTCTTGGTTCTCGCCTTCAATATTTCCTTTCATCTTCCACAGGTTTCTGAAGTATTCTGCCACTGTCCTCAGTATTGCTTGTCTGTTGCATGTTGTTGAGCCATCTTCTTTCTGAACGGCTATGATTATTTTCTTTCCAATTGCTAGCCGTTATCCGGCCTTGTTCTTGCTCTTGCTTTCCTCTAAATCCTCTTGCCCAAGTCTTTCGCTGAAATTCTTCACGACTTAATCGTAATCGATTTCAACTTTTGGTATGTCTGAGATCTCCGAGTTCCTTTCGTCGTTTCATCATTTGCCATTTTCTGTTGCTGAACTTTGTGTCCTTTGGTTTCTCATTGTGCTCGCCACTTCTTCAGATGTTATCTTAACTATTTCATTGGCTTTGGCTTCTTCTTGAAGGGCTGAGAATCGATGTTTAAGTGGGACACTTTTTTGTTTTCTTATAGTTTTCCGAAACTTCTTTCAAGCTTCTTGCAGGAAATCAACTTCTTTCGTTCCTCAAGGAGATCTATTTTCATTCTGCAATTTACAAATCTGTGGTCGCTTTTGGTGCTGAAGTTTTTCGGTACTTTACAGGTAGTGACTGTGTAGAGTATGTTTTCGATGATTAGTCTTTTTAATTTTGTATATCACTGGGACCTCTCCACGTCCACTTTGTGTTTGATTTCGCCTGAAATACGTATTTGTTATAAACATGTTGGTACATTCAGCATACTCTACCGGGCGGTGACCTTGTTCATTTCTCTGTCCTAGTCTATATTTTCCTGCTACGGCCGCATATGATTCTTGCTCACCTACACGAGAGTTAAAATCGTCCATGATGATTTTATAGCACTGATCCTCTTTATCATTTCGGAGCCAAGAGTCTGATGGAAGTTCTCAATTTCCTCTGCCCAACTTCGCGCAGTTGGTGCGTCAACTTCGATGATCTGAAAAAAAGTAACGCTTATTAATCTTTAGTCTTGGCTTGGCTTTTAATCTTGGCAGATTAAGCTTTTTTTGATTATTGCTTTTAAGTTTTCCAATCTTTGTTACCCTGTAACAGAATAAACCATTGTTGCTAGTTCACACTTGGGTGTTATCAAGTCTTCTGATTTTCTTCTGACTTCGCTGAGTCCTATGGCATCCGATTTTATCTTCTCTGCTTCCTTCAGTAGCTCAAGGAATCGATCTTCACTCTTCAGATTGCGACAGTTGCAAGTCGCGAAGTATAGGGTGGTAGATCTTTTCTTCATGATGGATTACTTGGAATGCCACTATCTTCCGGACATTAGAATGGGTGTTGCTTTTACGTCCGGATAAATTTTCATTACGGAAACTCATCATTAAAAATGACAAGGATGTGAATGAACTGGCAGAAGATAGGACTCTTGATAACTGAAAAAAAACGAAGTAATGTATACCAGTACCAAGTACCAACCAAAAGTACCTCTTGATGCTTGCTCAGAATACACTTACCAAGGAAAGCTAGTAACAGTGTGGGAGGAAAACAGGATTAATGAAGCGAATCGAAGAATTAAACTAGGATGGAGTGCCTTCGGAAGAAACGTCCACATTCTGAAGTCAAGAATGCCAATGGTCCTGAACAGTCTTCAACCAATGCATTCTACCAGTTTTGATGTTAAATATAGCAATAACTCAGTGACTCTAGACAACTCAAAGTACGTTACGCAAGTATACATAAAGTGCAAGAAGTATGGAAAGGTGTAAGCTTGGAATCTCAAGAAAACACGCAAAACGTAACACCTGGGTGAGGAAGATGACAGGAGTGACATACATCACAGATAAGGGAAGAAAAAGTAAATGAATGTGGGCAGGGGGAGTTGCAAAAAGCCGATGGACATAAGCAGTTCTAAACTGGACACCAAGAGATGTGAAGAGACCAGGAAGAAGAGCAAAAGGACCGATGGAACAGAGACATCATTCAGTATCTAGACGATCAAGTATCAGGTTCATGGCAACGAGAGAATTGGATAACACATGGAGAGGCCTTCATCCGACATCGGATTGTAAATGGCAGATGAAGATGATGATGATTGGGTAGCTATCTTGGAACCAATGCGAGGATGGTAACGTCAAAACGTGTTAAAAATTGAACATGGTTAATATTTAGAAACCGTAATGATGTAAACTAAGTGTATAAACTTGTCCCGCAAAGTATTCGAGAGGGGAATATAATGGCCGAAGAAGAGATCAAGAAAAGTCAACGGCGAAATCTACATCGAATTTCCTTCGGCCCTAACCATATTTTGCCACCAAATCGATAGAAATCTCTCTCATTCTCCATTTGCTCTTCCCTTTCGTCTTCCCTCTCCGATGATCAAACATTTATCCCGAGATTGATAACTCACTTACTTTCGTTATCAATGATTTGCGTTAACAATTTTTTTGCAGTTCGGTCACTGCCGTTTTAAGCTGTTCTGTGAGTTTGGCAAGATTTCATTTAGCCACCGATTATTAACGCATTAATTTTTAAAGTGCGGAATCACGAGTTACATAAATGGACGATTGCATTAAGTTAAAAAATACCATGTGAGTTGTTGACATCGTTAGATTCCGAAAAAAAATTATCCTCGGGGAATATTTTTTGTGAAAATTAGATGGGCTGAGAACGACTCCTTGCCTAGGCCGAATTCTGGCCTTGCGAGCAAAACATACAGTTGACTATTTTGCTAGGTCCCGAGAATAGCTCCGGAAGGAAAGAATTGCTCGTTCCTAGACAGCGTTTTTGTTTCTTGCATAGGGACGAAGGCCTCTTAAAGTTGCTACGTAATGCTTAGATAATATGCGCAGTCTTCTTTCTTCGAATAAATGGGTGTCCAGAGAAGAGGGCGATCAGTAACATGTAAACTCAAGATGTTAAATGGAATAAATCTTATTGGAAATTAGAAATTAGATTGGAAATTAAATTATCGTTTAGCTCATTTTCCGTTTGCTTATACAATCTATTCCTAAATCGATCGTAACGACAAATTCTTGAATGATTTAAAATGTCCGGCTTCGTGTGTGACTTCAGAGCGAAAATTTCTTCCTATGTTAAGGCCAATTTGGGCTCAATTACGAACGGACCGGGTTTGGACTGAATATATCCGTCGCATACACATTAGAGGTCCGTGCAGACCTCTAATGTGTATGCGACGAATAATTAACAATTAAACGAATAATTAAGGCGAAGAAAAATGTGGTTTTGGAAGAGATAAGCGTGGATTATTTCACCAAATATGTAAACCAATCACACGTACTGAAACGAAAAGAGGCCAAAAGAGAAGTGCTAGCAATGAATAGGGAATATATCTCATGCATAATAACTCAGCCACTTCTGAAAAGGTTATTTTCTAAAACGGCATTTTTGAAAAGATGAATTCCCGGAAAAGGGATCAAAATCCCAGTTGAAGTGTCGTAATCCACGGAATTGAATACTTGAAATAAATTAAAAGAATGACTGATAACCATTCTGTCGCCCTTGTGGACATCTCTTCCTTACCGTTGTAGTATTTTTATGTACAATGCAAAGGAGAGGTATTAAAAAGTGCGTCGGTGGGAAGAAAGTTTACATCGTAACATTTCCGCAGAAGTACGCAATCAGTCACTCAATGGGATTTCAAAAAGTCTTCGAAGCCTCTTAGCTTATTTCCAAGTTTTTGCCTTGAAAATTTGCGCGGACCTCCTCTATTCCTTTCTTTACAGCGTCGCCCATATCATAACAGTGTTATTTTTCAGAATGCTTCGACAGCTGAAGTAATTTCGCACATAAGAGCACCTACCGGAAATCGAGCCCGGGAACGCTTACTGAGGACGGACATGCTACCCACATAGCAATCCGAGCAGAGGCGGACAAAGAAAAGGCGATACGAGTAATTTCCTGAGATTATAACGGACAACTTCGTCCGATCCGACATTGAGCGTAAAATAAGAGTAATAGATGCGAGGACAAGTCGTTTTAAGGACTCATTCCTTCCGCGAACGATACGCGATAACAATAAGCTAAAGGATATCTCGAACGCTTGGCGTTTACTCACACACCCCGTGCCACACGCCCAAAGACGGCTTGCTGGATATTTATACTAGATGTAGACTTAACTAACTTAAAACACTAGTGTCTGTTGGATTACCCAAAGAATAACGGCCAAGAGAGCGTGTTTATTTGTTATGTATTCGTGGGAGCACACCTTACATTTGCAGCTTTTATTTCTTTCTTTTTCCATGGCGTTGTGGAACTATTTTACATCCATCGGATATTTTTGACGCTCTGCAAGAAGAACGATAACGAAACTTTAAATGCTTAAAAGTATGAGAAGGAATAATATAAATGGGGGCAAATTTAGTTGAAAATCTTGAAATTTAGAGACTTAGGAGAACACTTTTTAAATCCAGGTAAATGAAGAAGAGAGCGAAGGGCCGCTCCATGTGAACCGCACAGTTCCCTTTTTAATTTAAATGATTCCCCTCATGGTTTGTGAAATGTTTAAAGACGGACAAATCTAACAAAAATGTCAACCACGACCATCATCATCACACTATTCGGAATCGGTCGTGTTCTACTTGGTCTTTTTAGAATTGCGCAAAAGTTCACCTCTTTCGTTCTCCTTTGTTCTTTACGATTCCCTTTTCATTCATGCCACTCATAGGCCTCTTATAACGCTTCGTTTTCTCAATTTCTTCGCCGCATTTTTAGGTATAAATAATTCGTTTAAAACTTTTGATTTATGCTCAAAGGGAATACGCTGTTTCAACAGTAATTTTAACTTACTTTCTTTCTCTTAAATGATAATGAATGAAGCATTGCATTTACTCTTCAATTAGACGCGTAGACCTGATTGGTGGAACTCACGCCGAGCTTCGATACCATTGTCTTTGTCTTTCCCATCCGTCTCCATGTTACTTTTTTCAAACCTGATCCATAATTTTCAGCTCTTCGTCCGCACAATTTTTCCTCTGCAACAGAAAAAATCCTCGCGATTTAAGATTGAAATCGGCCTGAAACTTGAACCCTCCCCTTCCCAATTATGCCACCGATAATTGCTGCTCGCCCGCCCGGGGGGCCCGAAGTGTTCGGGGGCAGCGGCGGCACCCGAACGGGATAACTATTTAGAACGTCCGTCGAACCCCAAACGAATTAGCCGTGGCGATGGTCGTGTGAGGACAAAAAAGAGGGATCGAAGTGGCGACTCTAATTGAGTGAGGGTTAATTGGCCACACCTCCTCAATTACTGCGACTGATTATCAGCCCAAGGCTAAGACAATCCAAGTCAAACCGCATCTTGTATGCATCTCACCATGGTATGTTTTATTCACTTTTGATCGACTTTTGCTATCGGCGAATGACCAATGGACCGTCGAATATGTTCTTGTACAAGGAAACAACCGCCTTCGGTACGAAATAAAGCATATTTCAGAGTTTTATGAACATTTTTCTTCTGAAGTACATTTCCTTCACCTTTTGGCGGAATCGGAAGACAATACAAAGGAATATGTCCTTTGATGAATGCCTCCACATTAAAGACGAGGAAAAAGATTGTTTAGATAAAAGAAACGAGTAAACTTATTAAAGAATAAAGTAGAAAAGATGTACGTGTGTCCGAAACGGAAGACTTGCTAGTACTCGAAAGAATAATACAGGGAAAGGGTCCAATTTGCATTTGAAACCCCCAAGGTCTTTAGGGTCCGTAATATCCTTCTGAGATTACTATAATCTAGTTGATTCGTGTATTGGTTAGTTTTGAATGAAGTGGAAGCAGCGAATCTCTTTTACTTCTTTGAAGCGCTCTTATCTTTAGCCATTCTTTTAATCGATTCTAATTTTACTTCCACCGGACCCTCTCATAAAAACTTCGTTGTATGTACTTAATACATTTCGCTTTATATTTAAAAATAGTAACGAAATCTAAAATCGTTATTTTGAACGATTCATTTTAAATAATATTTAATAGTTTGCACTCTTTCATCTATTTTTCTTTAAAATCGACTGTTTTTGCTGTGACTTCGTGGTAGAACTCAATGAAGAAAAGACGAACATTTACAAACCACAATATTTATTGCAAACCAACTTATTCTGTGAGTCGATTCGGTTTGTAAAAGCTCGCCTTTTCCTTTATATTTTTCATATTCATTTATCGAGTTATTTACAGTAGGCATGGAGTGTAATAGTTCTCTGTGAGCGATGCATCTACTTCATCTAGTAGATATATCAATAGATAAATGTATCATATTTGGTCCACTTCCTGATTCCTGAATCTTGCGAGCGCATTGTAAATATGAAGCAGTCCAACAACCGAATCATCTCCGCTGGAATCAGCTGATCGGTTTGAAAGAATTACGCGAAAACCCGGAGGATGGCTGAGATAGGAAAAATCGGTAAGTTTTGGAAAAATCGATGGGACGATATACACGGGACTATGTGAGATATTTAGTGTATTAATGCTTTCTTGAAATAGGCTTAGATTCAGTAAGAGTAGAGATTTGAATACTTAATTCCTGATGAGGTAGAAAAAGTCGGAGAAGGTAGATCGGTGCTTTCTCCTTTTCGATATATACATTCCGTAGAGTAGATCGATTCGAAGGTGGAATTAAAGTCGGGCGGTGTGACGCAGGATTTTGAGCGGCATTTTGGCGGCGAAAGGCCTCGTCACGGTGGATCAAATGCCGTCCATTTTGCAGGGCATTCGCACGTTCGGTTAAAAAGGGTGTGGTTGCTAGGGGCCATCCCTCGAACCTCGATCCATATGACACCAAAAAAGACGGACATTTTTCTTACTGAAAATTCATCTCGTCCGCGAACTATTCTGCGCTAGAATCTCACTGTTGAATACCTCAATCGCATAGACAGAATTATAATAAAAATAATATTTCCTTTGTTCCAGGATTATCTTATAAAAACAACTCCTAAGTAGCGAATTTCCAAGGTAATGAAAAAGGGAGCTTACCTTTTGTACGGTTCCTCTGCTTCATCTGTAGTGGTCCAACGCTGCTGGGAGATACTAGATACTGTGGGTACTTTTTCTCCAACGTTGGGCCACTCCAAATGAAGCATACAAAGGTTAGCTCTTCTTTCCCTTGTCTTGGAAATTGACGGATTTGAAATTCTTTTTTTCTCTATTTGATAATTTTCTACTGCCGCATCTCTTTTCTTTTTTCTTTCTTATACTCTCGAAGAGTAATGAGTTGGAAGATAGAAAATTATTATTCTGCTCTCATAGAAGAAACAAAAAAAAGAAATAATAGAAAAAAACAAAAATACTTTTAAATTTTGAAGAAATATTACCAATTTTGGTGGCTCAGATTAGACCGAATTAGATTTGATGAAATCGAAAGAGCGTCGGCGAAAGTGAGCGCCCTCGTCTAACTCCTTTCTCTAATTTGACTCCCTCCTCGGAAGTTCCTTCCTTTATTATGCTCTTCTCATCCCTGGGTCATTCATAAAATGTCATAACATTTTTTCATACATTTTCAAGAAAGTTACAAAAATTGAAATTTAGGTAAGTAGTTATTTTTCTACATAATCCTCTTTCAGATCGATGCATTTTTGTTTGCACCAGATTTTGTATGTCTGTGTAAGGCCTCTCTCTCCACCTCCCTTAGCCACTTTTCAAGAGTCTCTTTTACCTCATTAATGCCAGAAAAAATGTCTCTCTTGGTAACTTAGTGAAAAAATGAAAATCACAGGGCGCAAGTTCCGGACTGTTGGCGGGCGGGGTGACGATATTCCATCCAAAGGAGGTGAGAAGATTCCGCGTGGTTGATCTGTGATAAGTTGATGTTGTCATGTGAGGAGGCGAACACCACGCGTCAGAATTCCCCTACGGCGTTTTTAGTTTTTCCGCAGATTCTTAAGGGTTTCACAGAATCGATAGTTTCCCCTCGAGATATGAATTCCACTAGCAGAACTCCTTTACGGTTCCAAAAGGCAGTGGCGTCGATATTGTGTACTGAAGGTGAGGTATTGGCCGATGGTGAGGTCGTGTGTCGCTACTGTAACGACTCTTCACTTCATTCCAGTACGTTTTAACAAGTTTCCGATGGATATTTGCTGCTGTTTCACGCAAAGTCAAGAAACGGGCAACGGAGCGGATCTACGTAAGCTGGAGGCGACGGAACCACTTATTGCGAAATGACTGCTGCGATCGACCCAAGTGACCTCTCGTTCAAACCACAGTGGATTCCCTCTTCGTAACAAATGCAATAACGCCGAAGAAAGATCCCTACGACTCGCAAGGGGCCTTGTAACCTCACTTCCTGGACGACTCTTGTAGATTGCATATCGCCCTTCTTTCTTTAAACTTTATACCAATTTCTGTTAGCGGTTCGAATAAATTCTTCCAAGTTATATGATCGAAGACTTTCTCTACGCCCACAAAAACCATATATGTTTTCTAGCCCCTCCTAATTCTTTTTACCACAGCTTAACGTGTACCTTTACCTCTCGAATTGGTCTTCTGAGAGTACTTCTTCAATCGTACCTTCAGTCCTCTGCAGAAAAATGAAGTGAGATGAATGAATTTTTTAAGCGAGACACTAGATTAATTGTTCGGTAGTGTTTGCACTTGGAAGCAGCCGCTTTCTTTGGGATGGGGACTACGCCACATTTAGTGAAATCGTCTACTGTCTTTCCAATCTCATGTATCTGGCAGCTTGCAGATAGTCTTCTTCGCCGGCCGCTTTGATCACTTCTCCATATCATCGATTCCATCGGTGCTTTCTTATCTCGCCAGATCAAACTCAAGATGGAATCACCTCAATGTTGATTGATTCTCCAATCTCATTCTCTTATGCACTTTACCCTTGTATAGTATCTCAACATTTACTATCCACTCTTTAGGCACGGCCTCCTTGACGTACACGAACTCATTTCTGTTATTCTTTAATCCACTAGGTACACCTTATTTTCCTTTTACCAAAGAAGGATTCAATACACAAGTATCCATCTTTCCATCATCCATTAGTTTTTTACTTCTTCCCATCGTTCTTCCAGAAATCTTTCCTAATCTTTCATGCAATCTCTAACTATCTTGTTTCTAAGCTTCTTGAACTTGTGATGTTCTTGTACGTAATGTTATTGTTTTCAACATTAGCATTTAGTACTGGAAAAAACGAACACCAGTTCATTACTTTCGAATACTGTGGATAATTATGACGAACTTAAAAGATATGTAGTGCGAAACAGATCGAATCAAATGACTATTAGAATGGAACATTGAGGAAAGGTTTACGTATCTGTGGAGAATGGCATGTCGTATAATGCTTTTACAAAATTTTAGGCTGCGAAGAAGTGTGGTGACGCTGTCTGAGAATCGGAATAGTGCTCTGGTTTCTGCAAAATAAGCGACAAAGAAAAATGCCAAATGACGGATGGAACATTGACATCAAGTGCACGTACGTGTCATTAAAGACAGCTATCTCATGTTTTTAAGCAGCAGTAGTATTAATTCCCTCCCGATTCTCTTCTCTTTACCTTGGACGTCGCCGTTTCATTTATCATAGGATTAATGTGATGCACTCGGAAGTGTAATATTTTGCTTATTTTGACTTAGAAATTGCGTCCTTCCGCATTCTGCCTTTTTTTCTAACGCACCAATTCAAATGGTTTAGCTACTCAATCTATTTCATCAATCGTCACGTAAATTTAACGGAAAATGCTCTCCTTTAGTACATTCATTTTTATGCATCTAATATCTGTCGAGTAGCGGGAAACATCCATGTCAAGCGCGTTTGTAAGAGGCCTAGCAGTGAATAAAGGTTCTCATCTTCGCTTACCTTAAGGAGGTCCGTATGCCACCGCTGGACGCCAACTGTTAAATTGGTTTCTTCGTCTCCCTCTGAGGATTTCAATGCTTCGATGACCACTCTCTGGAAGCGCCTCTGTGGAGAAGAACATTGCCAGAAAAGAGAGAGAAGATGTAAGTTGTACTTGAGAAAACGGGTATACTTTTAGCTATTTTTATGGGAGCGGAATATTCTGAACGTATTTGGAAGAAATTATCTGAATGAAGCGAAATACTGGAAAAGTTAACCGGCGTGCGGAAGGGGTAAATGATTTGGAAGATTAAACGAAAGCAGAAGTACTGTTAAATGAGCCTTCCGAAATTAAGAACAAAATTTCTCGAGTGCGCTGGACTACACCTTTCGGTTGTCCAATAATATTTATGGTTTTTTGAGCAGAAAACGCGAGGAGAGAAATGTAAAAAGATGGACTCGGCAAGGGAGTGTAATGCGCGTTTCCTTCGATTAATCGAACTCAGTTTCAGTCATAAAATGCGCTTCAAATTGAATTGAAGTAAAAATTGCTGCGGAAGCGCGCTCAATTGCTGAAGTGACTGCGATTTTAATGCATTTATTAAATTTGCGATTTTGGGTTAGCTGAGAGAGGTTTGTCAACAGCCTTGCGTTCTCGCTCTCTAGAAATCCGTATGGATGCTATCTAGAATCCGTATGTCAGGAATATATCCGTATTACGAATACATTCCTATAAAGAAAGGTGAACGTGGAATTCGCCAGAGAGTAACCTGTACGTGACATCGGCCGAGATGATTTCACTTCTAAATAAAGAACTCGCGTTTCAAAAAGCGCAGCTCAGAAGACTTCTCTTATCGAATACTTTTCTGCTGAATTATTGCACTTTCTTCTGTCTTTAAACGGCCACCGCCTGATGTTCTTTGCATTCTCTCGAGAATCGGCAATTGGAATGTGCGGTTTTATTGAATACAGAAGTTATCTTTGAAAGAAAGTGTAGAGGAAACTGACAAAAAACGCCATCAGAAGAAAATAATTGTATCGAGACGTTGTTCTTTGTAAATAACTGAAATATTAAGTTACTGCGCTTATACTGTTCAATAACTCATCAAATGCATAAATAAGTAATTTATTTTCTCTCATCAACAAATCATTTCATATGCAATAAGATTCGAGTAAAAGCTGCAGATTTCCTCTTAGAAAAATCTTTAGTGAGAATTCGTGTAAAACAGGTTATACGTTGCAAAGAAAATGACAAATTAACTCATACAATATTTTACACGATTCGATCAAGTTTAGAGTGAAATTATGTTACAAAGAATAAATATTATGGCAATGATACGACACTTTAGTTTTCACGTCAAATCATCACGAGCATACGGATAAGTATTTCTCAGGGAACCTATTAACTTCGTAAAATGTATTTTGAAAGTTCGATTTGATTTGAACGTCAATCCGATCTTCAAGTGACCTTCTTGATAGTGAACTTGGAAACCTTCGTTTTAATTTATTTTACGTATTTTTAATATATGTTATCTCAACTTCTGCCTTCCATATGATGTCATCTGTAACATTAGATTCGTTATTAGAACTGTACACTTTCGAACAGTGGCGAACGTACCATATTTATCGGAGGTTAAGGCGAACTCTTTTAAGAAGGATTAATACACTAAGAATTCCGAAAGCTTAACATTGAGGTAATAGAAATTCAAAGAATGTTGATCGGCACACTCTTTCCCAAACTTTAGATAAGAAATTGCAATTGTGTTATACGTGCATACACCTTTGTTATTTACATTTCATTGGATAAGTATGAGCATATTTTTTCCATTTACCTTCTTATATTTTAAGTATTTTCAATTGAATTTACTTCATAAAATTTGTAACATAAGATTATCAATTCTACATTTTTGCAATAGAAATTCCTCTCAAATCTCATTACTTAGACGTTCAATTTCGAGTCGAGAAGACTTAAATATCTTCTTTGAACTAGTAAGGAAGTATAAAAACATTAGTGTATTAAACAGTATTAAAATTTTGGTACATTTTTGCTCAGCAAATTGTAAGCAACTATTAGCAGTTTCTGGCAATTTTGTAGAGTGTAATCCGTCCAGATACTCAACTCTGTATCTCTGGAATACAATACTTAAAGTGTTTAAGAGATTATGTCAATTTCACGTTGTCGACGAGATGTTTTAACAAGTAGTTGGTTATATTTTAATGAGAAATATTTCGCGGGTCTCCTACGATTGCGACTGCTGGAAAATATTCATAGAAATATATAAACGAGCTCTGCCTTTGATTCAGCTCAGAATGTTCCAGAAGCCACCAGCATTACCCGACGACAAAATAATTAAGTTAAATTAGTTTTGAACGTGTAGGAAGTACGTAGAGACGTTCGAAAGGCATTCGTACTAAAGCAACGTGGAATTCTTTCCACGGAAGCTGCCTTTCCGCCACTCTCAGGTGACTGCCATTTGCTGCCATCACTCCTACACCAAAGAGCATTAACAAAAGAAACCATAATAGTAATCAAAGAAGAATCACTAATCTGTTTTGCCGTTGACACCTTGTTTATTACACATTTTCTTATCCTCATATTCACCTTTCCCTGCATCTTATCGCATACTCTCCTTTATTCTTTAAGCCACGCTTAGAGAAATCCCTTATTCACCATCCCATTCACCGCATCTTCTCTCTCTTCCTCTCCCTTTGGAATCATACTCTTCTCCCTCTTTTGCCTCCATCCGCCATTTCTAGTCCTTAATGTCTTAATCAACATTCATACCGGTCTCATACCAATTCTCCCCATAGTCAACAAGTGTTTATTACTCATCAATATCTTCTGATTCGCCTCTGATACAATTCCCCGATTTTTCATTTGATAGTCGAATGTGGCATCACGTCTCTTCGATTCAAATTGAATTGTCAAGTAGAATATTTCACCGAAAACATGAAACGGAGAGTAAAAAGTTCTGATATCTGCTCGAAACTATTTCTCCCTTGTCCGGGTGCCGCCACGACGTCCTTTCCTGACTCTGCCACCCCTCGCGATCACGCTCCCACGCGTGAAGACATTTGCCCCTCCCCACCCACGCCCCCGTCCTGCGCCGCCTCGGGGAGACTTGCTAACTACGAATGCGACCAACTGAACGCCAGCGGCGGAGAGAGAAGACGCTAAGAAGTGGTGCATATAATTTGCAACATATTTACGCAAACGTATAGCTTTCTGCTATTTTTCACCAATGGTTTTCATCGCTTCCATAAATTTCAAGCTGCGATAACTTACCTTCCTTACTTTGGTCACTCTTTTTCAAAAGACACTCGGATTCTCTCCGAAACCCTTTTCTTGTTTACGTCCATCGCTTCACACATTCTTTCCGTACGTTTCCTTTCCATATTTATTTCGCGAACGATGGCGCACACTTTGCTATGGTCAGCGTCCATATTGAGTGCGCAGTGCATTGGCCGACAAGTGCCGTATTATTCGAAAGGTAGAAAATCTCCAGCGAAACGCGCTTCTTTTACCAGCGAAGAATCAATAAGCGCTGTTCAGAAAGCGCTGACCAGTAAGCTACTTCAGAAGTTAAGGATGAGAATCTAAAAAAAAGAGAAACAAAGGCGGAGTTAGCTGAATAAATTCGATTTACGACAACTATTTTGTAATTGAAGCACAAGGTAATTGCTGGCGCAGATTGAGAATGTAATTTGCGATGAAGAAATGTTTGATCCAAGGTACTTTAAAATCGGCACTATTTGCGAGTCGCAGATTTTGTGACAGCTTCAAAACTCAAATATCGTTGCAAATTAGATTAACTCGGTTTGCATTTGAGCTGATTCCATGAGATGAGACTGACAATTCACAATAAACGGTTTAATCGTTGTTAATAAAAGTTTAAAGACTATCTAGCCCTGGTGTTCTTGTCTTAAGGAAAAATTAACTTTACTTCCTTAATATTCAAACCATTAAAAATTCTTTTACGACCCGAAAACGAGAGTTCTTTGTTTGTAAATGAGTTTAATTGTGAAAAAATTTAATAGCGTATAAAAGGAGCAGAAACACAAATAATACTGATCTTTAAGTTAACCAGAGAAATCCGTTGTAGATTTTTATTATATTCCTCTCTTTATGCCAAAATTTGCTCTACAATAAAAGCGCCTCATTTTGTTAACAAAAGGTATGGAACACAATCCATATATTGGAGTATTGCCAAAAATAAAGATCAAGTTTATAAAATTACGTCATATTAAATCCAAGGAATAATAATGTCTGGGTTCAGCATCCTATTGTATTTGAACGATTTACCAGAAAATTGGCGTCCGAAACTTGTGACGAACTCTTAAAAATGTGGCCATATTTGACCTTCTTGATCTGTATAAATGCCCTAAAAGCAACCGCATTTTCGCGTAGGGCGGATTTCCAATGGCGGTACCTCTATGTCATTCTGTGCACGATGCTCGTCTGTGTCTGTCCTGAGAGTGCCTCAACAGGAGATTGTCTGCTATTGGAGTATCACTCATGAGACATTGGAATTACAGAAGTTCTTCTGCGGCTGTTCTGAAGACGAGTCTATCGCAGTTGCTCATCTTCCAGGACTGGCAGACGCTTTGGCCGAGTGCATTCTATTCGATGGGTCCAACTTTGAACATTACCGTACCAAGCTTCCCCCTAGCTAGAGTAGTTTGTTAGGAAAAAATCATAATCAGCCTTTGTTGAATAACTTTCGAAATAAATTCAATCCGATGACTAAACATTCCTGTTATAATTTGACAGTGAATAAATAATACATTTAGAATACTACTCTCTAAAATAGACAGCGTATGACCATTACGTCGAAAATCCGACAGTCCCTTTCCCTCTCAAATTCTACCTCTTCCACATGTCTCTGATACTTTCAAAGATGTGTCGATGGTATTTTGAGATTCGCTCGAATTTATCGAGTCAAAATTTGTATGAAGTTACAGTGATGGATTAGTAATTTCTTTCATTCGATTTGTTGAATTGGCCCAGAAAATAATCTTACACTCTCCTCTGCTGTGGTGAGCGCAAGTGTTCAGAGAATTGGAATGTTGGCTTTCTTTTATTTTTAAATTGAGGAGCAGAGGTCACTCTGTGGTGTTGGTAAATCACGAAATTGTTCTGTAATGTCTAATAATTGCAGAAATAACAGAAAAGTTCGTTATTCTAAATGACTGCACTTTCTCTTTCCTGACGTCCATCCCAAATCTCTCCGCTTGACACTGTCATTGAGAGTCGTCTCTTTCATCGCTTTTCATTTGTTTTGAATCGCCAATTGAAAGAATATCAAAGGAATCAGTAATACTTTGCCGGTGGACGAAGTGATATTAATTTCCTTGATATTTTAGCAGCTCTTACGCGGAATTTTCCCAAGCTTCCGTAATTCATTCATAAAACCTTTTCAGGATTATTCTCGTAAGAAAGAAAGTATAAAACTCAAGGCAGTGGGACGGAAGCCCAGGGGATCGGCACTTTTCCGAAGCAACGACGGAAGCCACGGGCGGCTTTGATATGTGGTTCGATCGCAAAGGCTTCTTCAAATGCTTGGGCGAATGAGTGTTCTTGTGGAATGATCCATTGGCAGGTTAATTCGGACACTCGTCATTCTTTCTCTCGTGTCATTTATTCGATCCCGTTCTCAATCACCGCGGAAACACGAAATGTTTCTCTCTTCATTTCTCGCATGTTTCTCAGATGGAATCGCTTAGTACATGCATTACTTATAAATTTGCTAACGTTTTTAATTTAAGTGTGATTTTCGAGTCTTGGACGTCTTGATCAATGCTCCGTTTCTCATCTACATCTACGTCTACATAAATACCCTGCAAGCCGCCTTTCGGCGTGTCGCAGGGTGTGTAGAAACCAAGCATTCGAGTTACCTCTTTAGCTTATTGTTATCGCTTATCGTTTCCAGAAAGAATGAGTCCTTAAAATGACTTGTCCTCGCATATCTATTTCTCTTATTTTACGCTCATTGTGAGATCTTCCGAAATAGCAGAAGGGGGTCGCAAAATACCATTTACGTTTTCCGCAAATGTACTTTCTCTGAATTTAGTAAGCAATCGCAGTCTAAACTCCATTCTTTCAAAGATTTTCAACCTGCTTCTGAGAGCATAAATTTGCGTACCGCTTGCTTTTCAGTCAGAGCATTTCTTAACAATTCGCATCGCCTTACGCTGCACTTTCTCGAGTTCGCGAGCATTCGTTTCATCCACTGGGTCCCAGATACTCAGATATGGGGGAAGTAACATCGCTCTGTAACCTTTCCATCGCATTTACTTACAATGCGATTTATAAAACTGAGCTTTTTAGTTGATTTTACGCAGATTTTTCGTGTGTGCTTCAGTTTAAGTTATTTGTGAGGTTGATTACTATGTATTCAATGAATCGACTACATTTACATTCATTCCATTTTTCCTTAATATTTGGGTTGAGGATAGAGTAGAAGCGAAACTTCCACATTTGAATCCGTCCAATCGATGTTGTTTCCGATTAGTTGAGCATTAGAAAAGCGGACACCGATCGGAAGAGGGTATCTTGTTCAGGGAAAGGGCGAAGAGAGGTAAAGCAGCGTGACTCCCTTATGCTAGCCAAGTGACAACTGAGAGGACAGTGGCCAAGAATAACAGTTGTCCACTAAACCCTCAGGAAATTTGGCTGACTGCTGGCAAAAGTGTGGAAGAGTTGCAGCTTTTAAGGAAACTACCATTGGTTTTGGAGGAAATTATTCAATTAATTTGTAAAAATAATTATAAAATCCATAATATTTGGAAACATTAAAGACAGGATTTTTCTTTGCATTTGAGCTGATTCCATGAGATGAGACTGACAATATTATAGTTGCCACCTGGTCCACCGACCAAATTGCAACGTTTTTTATATAAATAAATAAATAAAATAAACTGACGTTTATGCTCAATAATAGCGCAGTCAGGACAGAACGTGAGGAATGTTCAGATGAATCTTAAATTTGCACATAATTCCTTTTACGTCCAATTATAAAAGCTGTTCTTATTCTACATATCGAATGCTGAACTAGCACTCATAATAGTGACATTCTCTCAAAGGTATTAAAATAAACGTGCACCCGTGAAACCCCTAAGTTGTTATTAATAGCACGCTAGAGCATAAGCTAGACAAATGAGTAGTGTGTGAGAAAGTTGCATTTTTCGATCGCGCAGAATGTCACTTTTGCCGATTGGCAAAGGGAATGCAAAGGAGTGGAGAGAGAAGTGTCTCAGGAGATTAAAGGGTCTCTCGGAAAGCGAGATTTTTTTCAGCAGCTCGGAAAGGGCGTTTCTTTAGAGAGAAGAAGCTCGGGAAGAGGGCCTCCAGCTCGGGAAGAGGGCCTCCTCTTGAGGAAAAGCGTATCGGAAGGGCGTGGGGTTGGTGTGGTTTAGACGGAGACATTCACACGGTGAAGAAAAGGCGGAATTATACGAGTATCAGTGGTGAAATTTCGTTCGTACTTGCAAGGGAGAGCATAAGCAGTGGTGGGCAGACTTTACATCCCGACCATGTTAGAAATAGCTTCTACTCCAGCGGAATAATACACAAATTGCGAACGGTTCTTATAATGTTCACATCATCAGGTTCATTGTAATGCGGTGACATAAAAGTAGCGTTTGTCAATAAGGTGAGCAAGTTTACGTTGTGAGATTGTGAATCAATATCAGTAAATAATTCAAGCGGTGGATTCAAATTCAATTCCAAAGAAGAAGAATAACTGATTTTGCAGACAAAACATATCAGCTAAACCCAAACCATCATATGATGTGATACCATCCTCGGAACCAATCTTGTTTTCTAAGGAAAAGAAAAACTTTGTATGTTCCACAACTTTGTTTTAATTTTCTGCATAAATATCTTCCCATATAACAGTACGTTGCTCTTCAAAGTTGATACGACCAACCAACTAATTCCTGATTAGTAAGTTTACGTGTAAAAGTTTTAAAGAATAATACATTCTTCGCAACTTCCTAAAATGTCTTTAAAACATTATATGAGTCATTAGGTACGTGGTGTTCCACGTGTTACTGTTCTAACATTTAAATACAATGATTTTTCTAGTGTTATTCGATTGTCTTACGTAGTACGTTGGCTTTTTAATATCTCTCTCATATTCAAAGAATATATTCCCTTTTAACTTATTGGCCTCTTTAAATCTATCCCCTGTTTGATATTAAGAAATAACTTCCTGACGAATACTCGCTTATCTCTTTATTTATATATTTCCTAAGTTCCCACAAACACAAGTCATAGCACAATTAAAGTGAGGTACATCTTTTAAGAGCATAGTTTCTTTGAACTTATTAAGTAAATTAAGGGTTTGTCAAACTCATCTATCTTCTAAAAATTCCCATCTTCAGTCCTGAAGCAAACGGCGGAAGAGTTTTTTGTCACATTTTTTTACGAAACGTATCGCTTTTCATTTTATCCTTACCAATTCCTAAATAAAACACTTAACGGCCCTTTCACCAAATGTAAACTCAAGGTAACGCAAAATGACATCGCTCACGGACTTGTTCTTCGCTCCGAACGACTATTCTCTTGACGAAGCTATTCAGATGTTCTTATGGCGCGATTTTGGACTCGAAAACAGCGTGACGCATATCTTCTCTCGCTCTGTTTTCCTTACATCTCAGTTTCAGTTGAACGGCCAACGGGGACACTGATCAATTGATAGTGCAATGGACTCCCAAAGTTCTTCGCACTGTAATTTATCGTAATGATAATATTTAATATACTCTGGTATACTCTTGTTTGAAAATATAAGAAAATATTTGTTTTCTCGTGGAATAAACAGATAATATTTACGAAAAATAGAGAAAGAAATAACTAAAATGCGTATACGTTTAGTGTAAAACGTAGACGAAATTAAGAAAGGAATTTCGGAAATGTGATGGGAACAGATGAATGGAAATGAGTTCACATTTCACTATTTGAAGAGTTCATTCAAAGGAAAAGGGAGTAAAAATATGTTCAAATTCGGTCAGAAAGATTTAATATGTTTCAAAGAATTCAACAGTATTCGATAAAATTGAAATATTTTTATACATTCTGAATCGTAAATTGCTTGTTACTTTATTTATTTATTTCAAAATAAATTATTCGAAAAAGTGAGAAACGTCAATCCACTGCTTTAGTTCCATTTCTTGGCATCACGGATGCTAAATCCGCCGTGAATATATGCAACCGACATAACACGATGTCTGGGATCAGTAGATTTCCTGTAAATGCTTTACTATAACTGATTTTTTCCATCATATGTACTTTGAATGCAATGCGACAAGAAGTGCACACAATCCATCGAAATATGATTTGAAGACATTCTGCCGCTAATTACCATTCGCGGGGAAGAAATGCGTTTGACTGCGATTTGACCGGCCGCAGAGGCGTCAGCGTGCTAGTGCTCCAACCCAAGGTGCCGGGTTCGAATCCCGGCTAGTCAGATTTTTCCTGTTAGAGAATATTCGTGTGTGTTCGTCCTTTGTTATTTTTAATAGTGTTAAATGTTTATTAAAATGGATGTAATTGGGATTAGCTTCCTGTGTCCATTATAGAAGTTATTATTATTATTTCTCTTTGCTTTCATATCTCTTGTTTTGCGATTGTTCTCTGCAATGCCCTCCGTGAACAAACTTTCTCCGAATTTATTTATTATTCGCTAAATAGCTTCTAATCTCCTTTCTTCCGAGAATCTTCAACCTACTTCTACGAATATGGTTCGAAGGAAGGGTCTGACGAGATTAAAATAAAATAAAAAGAGACGTTTGGTGGATAAAAAGCGATTATTAGTTCGAATAACTCCTGATGCCTCTGTCAGTCTTCTCTCAGCCGTTGAACTTTCACTCCGCAGGTCCCCTAATCCTAATTTGCCGAGTTATAGGAAATGGCCGGGAAGGCAAGGAGTCGCAAAGTCGCAAGACATTCAATTTTTTAATTACTGGGAAGCATTAGGAAAATGAAACTTTTTATTCAAACATCTTGTATAAAGTAGTTACAAGGGACAAAGTTTCACGTTCATCTTATGTTTATTTCCAAAGATATAAAATTACGCGCTACCTCCCCGCAGCCTCCGCTGTATAATGAACTTCGTAGCGGTTTAGGGGTACCCTACGCGAATCAAGAACGTGGCGTAATTCGACAAAGTCCACTCCCTTGCCCTGACAGAAATCCCTTAGTCGACTGTTTAGCCCCTCCACTTTAGCCTACTCTAAACCGTGCGACCTCGGTCAATCCGCAGGACATTGCTACGTATGGAAGCCGCAATGCCAACCCTGGGTGACCCCCGGACGCGAGCAACCTCAAAGATCAGGTCCTCAAAAGAATCCAAGAACTCCTCGGAGCCACGCCTCGAAGCATCGTTAGTGCCGAGCAACCACACTCAGCGAGGAGCAATCCGTCTCCCTGACCGCCGCCCACAACACTTTCGTACCTGGGTCACCGTACCTGGAGAACACCTGCTCCACAACACCCTCCCGGCGGGCCCTTATCAGCACCGGAAACATACGTCGGACGCTGGAGCTCCCTATCTCTAACACTCCCTTCCCCCCAAGACTTTCCTTCGGCCAGCCTCCTCCGTGGCAACCGGCTAGTGCTTTGGCGCAAGGTCCGTCAACACCTCAAACCTATTGCTAACAGTGAGTGAGTCAGCCGGAGCATCCCCATTACACTGCTTTCGCAGCACAAAACCGCGAGCACCGCGGTTGGAAACCACCTTCCACTCATCGTTCCTCGGGGATGGGAATGCAACAACCCGCGTGGTATCCTTCGCAGAGGAGCCGATAGGCTTGTATACTTCCGTACTCGAGCAGGGCCAAGGCGACTCTAAGGCACGCAAAGCTTTAGGGCTCATGACGAAAGGTCCTGCGCAAGCCGTAACACAAATGCCTCGTAACCAGTGGCCCTCGGGATTGAAGATACGGGAGTCCTCAGGAAAGCCATCCTACACTCGAAACTCCTAACTTAACTACTAATTTCCTATGTGCCCACTAAATAGTTATATTAAAAACCGCGAAAAACTGCCAACGGCTACTGCACTTATAACTGCGACACAAAACCTGAGAGCAAAACTAAAACGATACGATCAATCTGCATATAGAGTGACGCCTTATACTACTAAACGAATCCAAAAGATGACATTCCAGATGGAAAAAATGTAACGAAACAGACTAATGTGCGAATAGAACACAGTGTGTTTGAGCATTTGATACTCATCCTGACGGAGGAAAGCAGGGAAAACGCGTTAAGTTTATCCTTAGCCTTTTTTGAGGGGTCGATGAATGGAAAATTGCCTCAATATGCTATCGATGTAGCTCATCGCATCGGTAACAATACTAAAAGAACCAGACACCGTCCATTAATTGTAAAATTTCCTTCTTATGCTGATCGCGACATTTACATTAGTACCCTACAAGCCGCCGTAAGGCGTATGGCAGGGGGTGTGAATACTCCGAACCTATCAATAAACTACCTGATTGGTATTCCTAATGCTATCAGGAAAAAGAGACCAGTAATAGCTATCCGTTCTTGCTATAATCTCGCGAAATCTGTGTCGTGTTTTTTCGAAACTCGCGCTCGCTGAGAACGGGAATCACGATATCGCATATTTCGTCCTGCAAATTTCTGATACATTGCTATCGAAAATATAGTCTCCCATAGCGAAAGTAGCCGCTCTGCGTTGCACGAAATTTAACTTCAAGATAATACCCTTCTCGTGCGGATTCCACATCTCCATCAATACTCAAGTAACTGACGAACTAGCGAGAAATAAGTACTTCTTTGACACTCGATTGACTACCCCTGAGAACGCGGTACCGTAGCCTCAGTGTCTTATCGGCTGACCCCTCCTCGTCTTGGCTGTGACTTTTAAACGATAAGTCACTACTGAAAAGGACTCCTAAATATTTATACAGACTTTCGAATTCTAACGTTGCGTCACTAATGTGATAAGGGGTTTTAGTTAAGTTACGGTTCTGGGGGCAGGTCATACTCATTGCTACACATTTATCTACGTTCAAACCGATTTGCAAATCTTCACACCATTTAGAAATGACGTCCTGGTCGCACTGTAATATGGACGTATCATCCGCATTTTCGATTTTGCTACATATAAGAGTGTCGTCTGCACTCTTTACCTTATTTACTATATCGTTGATGTAAATAAGGAACATAGTCGGCCCGATAACACTGCCCTGACGAACTCCTGAAGTCACTTCTACGTCAGAGAAAACGCCATCTAAGATCACGCGTTGACTTCCGGATGTAAGAAACGACTTAATCCACTGAATAATTTGATTGCCTATTGCGTAATACTCGAGTATCTGTAGTAACTTCGCGTTTTGCACTGTATCGAATGATTTCCTAAAATCCATGAATATGGCGTCCATCCTAAAGCCTTCGTCGCCTGTTCGCATTACATCGTAATTAAGAATAGCTAGCTGACTCTCACAAGAGCATCTTTTCCGGAAACTATGTTGACTGCTCGTAATCGGAACATTATCGCTGAGAGAACGCATTAGAATTTTACAAAATATAGAAGCGATATCGGTCGAAAATCGTCAGGTTTAGACTTACGCCCTTTCTTCGGCACAGGAGTAATGTGTGCTTTCTTCCATGAGACCGGAACCGTACAATCATCTAAGGATTTCTTGAAGAATGCAAAAAGGAGGAGAGCGAGCTCATTTGCAATCGTAGATATAACGAGTGAATCATTGTTGAAACCTAGTATTTCTTCATCCTTAGTTATATTAAAAATTTTACTTTGATAAGGAATTATAGAATTGGTAAAAATGGTGGTAGACTATCTAGAACAGAGAGTAATACGCAACTCACAACCCAACTTCTAGTTTCGTCCTGAATACCTAATGATTCAAATTAAATCCGCAACTTAAAAATTACTTTACTGTGTTGTTTATCTTCCGCCTAAAATCGGTCAATGCGATGTCGAAGAATCATTGTCTGAGCTTTTAATTAGCTATGATGATTTAATGATAATGGTTGATTTCAACACCAACTTGTGTGAAAAAGATTTCTGAATCCAACCGCTTGGTCTACATGTTTCAGTCGTTTAATCTCAATATTCTATTATCAGAACCTGTATTTTTTACGTCTCATTCTGCCTCACTGCTCGACTAACTGTTACAAACAACCTGACCAAAGTACTAAATCACGGACCGTTTTCTATGCCTCGAATTTCAGCTCATGACCTAATTTTTATAAATTACGACTTGTCCTACCCTACTCCATACTCCTAAATAATTACCATGGGGTCCTACAAGATTCTGTGCTCGGGCCACTTCTATTTTCACTTTACTTAAACAACTTATCCTCTAATCTCTCTTTCTCCTCTTACCCAAAATATCTCTTAATCCCTTCCTTTAAAAGAAAATCTCTTAAGCGTCTTTTCAGCATAGTAAACCAAATGGCAATCCAATTATTATAGCCCCTCTTCATACGTATCTTAATTACTTCATTGGTATTTCTGGTTCTATGCGTACATATAAGCGACAACTCTCACGGGGTAATAAATCAGCTGGTCACTCTCATCCTTATAGTATACAGACTGCCTACAACTACGAACTGTAATTTGTTTTTACGGTCTTTTTTAAATGTAGGTATAAACTTTTTTTCTTCCACTTCTTATGTTCATCTTCACACAATGCACTGAAGTGAATAGACTGTGTAATCTTATACAATAATATCAAGCGTTAAGTGTAATCTCTGGTTAACAAATACTGATCTGTATCAGTATTGACTGTGTATTACGGTTGTATTGTACATACATGTTTATCTTGACTACAGACGCGACATAATTATATTAAGTTCAGATTTGGGTATGCAATTTGAGTCTGTACGAGATTTATGTAAACCTAAATATTTCGGCCTCTACTGATCATCGTCACTTGGGTTCCTTTTCTACAAAACATTTCAAAGCACCACAAATGTTAAATTCCAATAATCGCAATTTATTTTTGAAAATTGAGACCAGTTTATGAACATGGGTCTTTGAAACCCGTATTGGAAGATCTTAACATTTGTAACGAAACTAAGTCTTGATACTGTAAAATGAGGAATCTCGCAAAATTTTCTTCGTCTTCTCTCAGTTGAGAACAAAATAACGCCTTCAAATGTTTCGTGGAAAATCGAAAATGACCGCAATCATACTTTGTTTTGCCATAAAGTGCGATTTCATATCGATCCATAGTGATTTTCTTCCAATATTTGGCATTAATGTCCTTTGATATAAATCTTACCAAAATGCCCTGCCGAAATGGAGAGCACCACCGCTAACCCCCGTTCGTGAGACTGAAGAAAAGTTGTAATACGTTAGTGATGGAAATATTCCATTCAGAAGGTAAAACCAATTTTAATCGGTAATAAGTCTTAATCAATGAAATAATTTCGTTTCCCTCGTGATAAAGAATAGTGGAAATTGTATCTTGCGTCCTTTGTTCTTTATATTTTTCAAGTTTTTAATAGAAGCTACTGAGGTATGAGTGACGCTTGGTCATCGCAGTAACACCCGACTGAAAGATGTAAACGGTGGTCATTATGCCGTACCTACTTCTCCTTTTTTACCATTTTCACCCATTGCGGAAAACAGAGTCAAACTACCTCACTCCTCATCTTGCCTACTGAGCCTCACTCCTTATACAGAGTTTTCGGCAGCAAATGGAGGTCGGCTGTGTTCAAACTCCCTGTTGATGTCCCTTCGTCGCCGACTTTTAAAACTTATCAATCCGAAATGCATTCCAGGATAATTTAGCAATCGATGGAAAAATGCGTGAGAAGATCTCGCCGCGTGCTTCCGTAGGAGTGCACCCCTTGTGCCACACCCATAAATTATTTCCATTAATCTGTGGGTAATAGGCGGGACGGTGGAACGACGCCGTAAATTACAGGGACGGAAGGTCGATTCACTGGCTGCGATATCACAAGAGGGGATATAAATATGTGCCTCTGGAATGATGCCCCGCGCCAATTAGCTCTTTTTCCACCGAAATTTCCCTCCTTTTTGCCCATGAGACTGAGAATCTTTTTGGGTCAACTATTGTCAATTTTTCTGATCGATAGAAGATAGACACTTACTCGATACCTTAGGTATCCTAGTTTTAGTGGTAGATATATGTAACCGGCGCACATTCCGTTATTCGATTCGTTTCCAGGCAACGCACGAAGAGCGGCTCGGATTTGAGGATGACCTAAAGAAGATCTAAGGTCGGTGGGTATGTCAAGAGTAGTGGAGTTAGTGGAAGAATTATGTCAATTAGAAAGTTCACTTTTTAGACTAACCAAAATGTACAACTATTTCAAGATTTCTTATGGTTCTCAACGTGGCGAAATTGTACCATCTAACTGTAGATAGATCTCCGTCTATTATTTCTGGAATGGGTTTGTAAGTTGTAATTTATATTTTTTCTGCAAATCCGAGTTTTCTACAGTATTCTAGTGTTATAGTTATCGTTGTACACTCGTACAAAAAACCAAACTGTCCCAATCTTAGAATGCACTGCATGTTCAAATCATTAATTATTTCCGTACTTTATCAAAAATAAAAGGTTGAGCTGGTTTATTTTAGTGCGGTGACTACCACAGATAAGTTAAGTTTTCCCTCTTTTCTCGTGAGGATGCGTTTCAAGAGTTCTCTTTTCATTTGCAAGTGTTTCTTTTCTCTTTCGTTTATTTTACATCTTTGTTATATTCCTATTGCACTCGATAAACTGCGGAAGAAACTCGCCAATAAATAGTCAAATGGTTATGATAATGCTTAGGATGATGATTTTGTGATACAGCTCGTATGAGAGATCAATTACGCAAAGAGTTTTAATCGCTCGTAAGTACAACAACGGTACGTATTCCTTTTTCAGTATATTTTATTCCCTTCTCCTCGTTAAGGATTAGGAGCTAAAATAGTTTTGTTTCGTCCTCCTTTCTTCGTGAGGAAAAGAGAGATCCTCACTTGCACGTCGAACAGCTAACGCATCTGAATTCACCTTGATTGTTCTTCGAATTTGGCTCACCCGTCCGTTGGCCATTTAAGTTTCCTTGGCTTCAACGGGGAAGAACGATAAAGGAGGACTTCTTGCTCAGGTTAGGAGCCGAGAGATTTTTAATTTTCGGCAGTGAATCTCCTCCTTTGCATTGCTTCAAACCTATTACTCGAAGTAAAAATCGGAAACTGACTGATTCCAAAATTGACTTTATTCCTCTTGAAGGGGAGGCCTAAATCTCTTCTTTTCCAAATTTTGAACTCCTATTTATCAATCCTTAAACAATCATTCTGGAATGTTACTACGCCCTCAAAGGAGAAAACCGTCGAGTAGTTGTTCTCGTACAGTATGTACACTGAGACACCCAGAAGGAAATGACTCATTCAGATATCCATTTTTGCCCCGAAGAAAAGGAGATTAAGTAGTTGATCCCCTGCCATACGCCTCAGGGTGTACATCGTCAATGTTGTTGAATTCCATAAGTTTAAACTCATCCTTCTTTACCGGATTCCCATAGCATGTGAATGGCGATACTTAAAATAAAATTCTTCTACTTTCATTCTTCCTCTCTGAATCTTCCATTCAATATAATGAATATATTGGAAATACATTGCCATCTCAAAAGCTGAGGATAATTTTTATGTGACTTATTTATTACTGCACCGTGCAACTAATCAGTTTTACTAAAACTTTGTTTTTGCCCCCTTAACTAAAAGCAAGTCATTCTGAAAAGTGAAGTGATTCAGGTTTTAGCGAATCGTTGCTTCTAATGTAGTTTCCATAATTTCGTCCAATTAAAAACTCACGGGTGATTTAGTTAATTAGAGATAAACGCAGTGACGAAGAAGATGACTTAGCGTTGCTTTAGGAGGCAACGGCACCCTCAGAGTGTTCGCCGATCAATCCGTTTCTGAGGGAAGTTTTCTTTTCGGGAAGAGTTCATTGGGAAGGAAAGCCACATCGCAAGCCGAGAATTTTAATCAAGTACGCGACCCCAAAACGAGATGGAGCCGTATTTTCATTGAAATCTGATGTTTGCCAGTGCTCTTTCCTCGTATAGTTCATGTCTCCATACATCGTATATTCAACAGAGTTACAGCATATTTGTATAATACATAGTGCAATTTTATGTATTGTAAGCGCAGTCGACGTTCGCTTCCGGCGGACTGGTCGTAAGTCGAAATCATCTTACGATAGTGTGTTACTTTTGGTAGTTTTTGATAAAAATACGTAGTTCCTAATGCAGGAAGGTGTAACTCAGGTAAAATATACTTTAAAAATGAATACAGACAGTCGCTGCTGACAACTGATTTCATCCTTTGTTAAGTTCAGCGCTTATCTGAAGAGAGACGGTGATCGGTCTTTCGACTGCCTCATTTGAGAATCGTAAAGGTCGTCTCACATCGCTAATTCATCAAATGTATCACGAGGTACAATCATTTTATGATTCAAACCAGATTTTTTTCTATTTTCTGATTTTGATTCCTTTCTTTGCAGGTGAGTGGGTGCAGCATCCATTGCTGATGGGCCTAAATGCGTGAGTGACCTTAATTTTATTTCAGTTTTAAGATTTTTCCTAAATCGTACGAAAGGCATTCGATTTCATCAGCTTTCCCTTTTGGTCCGTGACCGTGAATCCGTGAACGATTTGTTAGATTTCAACGAGATGGCGTGGGAATCGCAGTCCGGAGGAAGTTCTCTCGGCGCCTGCATTACTTCGCTTGAATGTTGAAAGCATAAATATCATTTTCTTTTACCACACAAAGTATGAGGTATGTTTTTAAATGTCATAAATTAATAACTCTTTCGCTGCGTATTTGGATTAAATCGACTTTCGTCGATTTGACGTTCAAAGTCCTACATCGAATTTAGTCGATCAAAATCGACTTTAGTCGATTGTCGCAGCGAAAAGGTTAAAATGCCCTAATTATTATCATCATAAAATTGTTCAGCTATTACATTGTATTACATACATGGTACATCCTGCGTATGTCAGGGGTTGAGTAGACATTTTAAATTATCTTTCTTGTCGATTATTTGCTCTATAGATTGCAGACAAATTCATTCTTGGACCTTTAAACCTCACTGTCTACATGATGATGATATTTCTCGTGACATCTCATTAACAGTGAAGAGTAAGGTTTGATACGTAATGTCTATAAACTAGAATTATTTTGAGAAAGCACCATTTCTGAAAATTTGGAGTGAATCTACCTAATTTTAGTTCACCTCTCTTACAGAGAATGTCTTTTACACCCGAAAAGCTCCATTTCCGCAATAGTTTCCAACAAATCATTTCACCTTTTGGTGTACGTATTTCGACTCTTAAATGCAACATTTTTCGACAGAATCGCATATTCAAGGAGGAGTCGAATGGCGCAAATTAACCACTTTTGTGGACTTTATCTTTTGGTTGATTGGCATGATAAAGCCACGTTCGCCGTGATTTCAAATATGCTTGAATGTGTGAACACCAAGGTAAAGTATTCGTGAAAGTACTTCCAACATCTTTGTCACTACAATTCTGTCTGAATCTGTCAGAGATTCTCTTCTGTAAACACTGATTAATAGAAACATTCCGTTCTAATGGTCGCATCGTTTCGAAATCCTAAAAAAATACTCGTGAAATGCTAGTGTAATCTCTTTGCATTATAATTCTCATAATTTCTGTAAAATCGTATCGCTGAGGTCTTTGCATGGCGAGAATTTCATAGGTACGATTTTGCTCCAGTTTAAAAAATTTCCATTTCTTTTAAGGTGAGTAAACCGATACTTCTGCTCTAATCAAATCCTTTCATCGTGTGTTCAGGGACCAGCAAAGCGCACTAGGAATATTCCGCGGGCCGCAAACAAAGTACCTTGTATTTTGAAATAAGAAATGGCACGTCGAAGAGTTTTATTGCTCTATAACAAGTGAATGTGATGCCTCACTTCTTAAAGTAGATTCCAAACGGCCTCTTTATCACTCGAGCCATCAACGTTCAGTGTAAAAATTTGTCGGAAACCTTCAGAAAAGCACAACATCTTTGGCCGTTCGGCATTTGCCTGAAAGTGCAGCTTGCGGCCCACCGGTTGGATAAACCTAACGTTCTTTCAAAGCGGGTTTGTAATGAAAATTTACTAGATTGCTCTGAAATTGGAATGGAATACATAACAGTTCCCCTATAGATCGCAAACAATATTTTTTCAGTTTAAAAACCGAAAAACGTATCGGTTTCCCCTCTTTCCCTTTCTGCTCATAAGAAAGATCGCTTTGCTCCAGTAGCGCCGTCGCTGCGGCCCGCACTAATTTCCGAAGGAAAACAAAAATCCGAACTTATCGATCGGCGCCCGCTCTTGCGGTCGACGGGACTATCGCCTCCGCAAAAAAAAAGAAATTCGCGGCAAAATTCCACGCCGAGGCGGGACAGTCCCGTTTACGAATTATCTGGCCCGTTTCGCACACCCCTAGATGGCTCGCTCTATTCATAGTAAAGATGATGGGCGTAGATGGTTGATGGTTTTCTTCTCCTTGCATCAACGATGTAACTCGGTATTTTGGATAGCTTCCACAACGTTCGTGGTGCTTAGGTTAAGCGTATGGTGAATATTGTTGTAGAGTATACTTACGGTTCAATTGACAATATCTGTTGTGCAAGTTGTCTACACTGCTGCTGATATAACGTTCCACGTTGACTAATCTGGAATCAGCTCATCCTTGTGAATAAAATTCACCTCAGAATAGACTGTTTTTCCTGAAATCCTGAAGCGATAAAAGTTTCTTACGGTATATTGTAGTTATAAAAAAGGTGAACTGAAATCAGTGTTCGAGGATATTTGCCTGCCTTCCGCTTTATCTTCGAGTTCTTTTCCAACACGCATTCTCTTTTGAGCCTCTCCTTTGCATATCTACATCTGCGTCTACATACTTTCGCCGCTCTTCGGACTCACTTTTTTCGGTCTTTCTCTCTCTTTTGGACTAACCAGAGAGCGATCCATGTCTTTCCTTGCGTCCATTCTTTAGATTACCAAAGCGGATGGATTTTGAACATTTTGCGAGGATGAACTTTCTGTATACGGTTGTATGTTTTATTTCTGCCTTTCCTGAGACGATTTAGACAAATTGTAACCTTCGGTAGTTGAAAGTGGGAAATCGTATTCTCCCACATTTGCCGATTTCGCTTTTCCGTTCAATTTCTAACGATCATAATTGAGAAATCGTAATATTGAAAGGAGAAAATTAACCTAAGGACGGAGTATAGATAGGAAACGAATCAACGGCAGACGCTAAATTAATCTAAATTTTCGGAAATGGAATGAGTTTGTTGTGCGTTAAGAACATCAGTCGATTTGATGAGCATTTGCTCTTCAGAGACGTCAGTATCATGGCTAAGGATTTCACGAAATATAAGTGATGAAACCAGTGATCGAACTTCAGGGATTTTTGAAAGAAGCCCACGTTGATGTATAATAGACAGTATAGCCGCAAAAGTGCCACCGCCCCCATTATAATGAGAATTGATTGTGTCAGGAAAAGCACTCTGGTTGCAGTTGGAATGCGTTATACGCTAATGGTAATTGATTAGCGCTACTAATTATTGTAATTGTCGCTAGAGCGAGGAAAGAAGTCGATGGAAATACGCATGAGCGTAGTGCTGTGCTTTATCGGTGGATTTGGGGAATGTATTGCCCGGGAGCGTTCCTTAGCAGTCGTCCCACGGATGACTTGCTCTCCCCTCACCTTGGCGAGGGAGAGCGAGCGGATCCACCCCATAATGCAACGCGTGGCGAAGGGTGAGAGGTCGATATCGGGCGTGCATCGGGAAGAGCCACACTTTGGCAGGAGAAAGTTATACTTTGGATCTATACGAGATTATTATTAAACGAGGGTCGGCATTCGATGTAATTTAACAGAAAAGTTTCCGTCTTGATTGAGAATGAAAGGATGGCTCCTTTGCGGAGGTGAGCGATTCAAACAGAACGGGAAAAGTAGGGTTTATTTAGAAGTACTCTGCTTTTTGTGAATGAAATTCAATTGAAAAAGGAGGGATGAAAAGCAAGCGATGTAACAAGAAAAAAGGAAGAGGTGGACGAAAGAAAGATGTGTGGCGAAAGGGACGGTGTATGAGAAAGGATGGCATCAAGTAGGCAACCCTAAGAATGATAAAAAAAGGCGAAAGCGGGACTTATTGGGGTGCGGCGAGAATAATGTCCGCCGAGGCATAAATTAGCGAACGTGAGGGCGTTGCCGAAAACCCCTTCGCAGGACACGGATTTCGCTCATTTCTGGAGAATGCGCTTTTCCTATTTCGGATGGAATTCACATTCTCACGTTTATCGATGTTCACTTTTTCCCCTATACGAGGTTTGGTCATTCGCTATACTCTACATTCTGCCCTCCCGCGTTTTCTCTCTTTAGAAGAATGCCTCCGCCTTTTCTGTTTTTATTAAAAAGTGTTCGTCTCTTCGGCATTTTATTTGTCGATTCGACGCAGCCTTTTCCCGGTCTTCCTCTCCCTTTACTACCACTCAATTTCCCCATCCCTTTCATTCCTGCCCTTCTTTAACTCCTTTATCACCTTCACGTCATCGAATCCTTTATTATTCCTGTGTAATCCATACAATTTCCCTTCGCTTTCCTCTCTTCTATTTTCCTCTCTTCTATCTTCTTCGGTTGCTCATTCTTTCGCATCAACTGATCCGTAGATTCGCCGCCTGAGAAAGTACTCACACCCAGTCACTCAATTCACTGCGCTTCCTCTCTCTAATATTTTTCGATTCTTTCATTAACACTGTTTACAAAATTAATTTTTAGTTCACGCGAGTAATTCGAGAAATTAATGGTAAATAGCTTTACGTTGGAGGCATCTGAAGTGCAATCGTGTATTTATTGCTATATCAAGGTAGTGAGATGTACATTTTGACAGGACTATCATTCTAATAGTTTTCTTAATTTATAATTAATTAATGAAAGCTCCTTTCGTTTCGTGAAGGCGATAATAACGTTTCTTTGTAATAATTTCTTAGATTTAAAATAATGTTTTCAAAATATCTTTGACACCTTACGGTGTTAACAACTATGGTTTACCGAAACGATTTTTTTTCCGCGAAAAAATCGCTTCATCGATCCGAATTACAGCAGATACTTAATCACTTCCTTGTTTCAGCCAAATATCGACGTTTCCTTCTTTTAATCTTCGTTTTCACAATTCTCTTTTTTCTTCATGTCATTCACATAAATAAAATGACACCGAATTGTAATTCTTGTAATTAAGAGGTACAAAATCAGCCGAAATAAAAACAAATTCCAAATTAAATTTGACGCTAAATTTCTGTGGATTAATCATTAGGTGTGGCGATCTGCCCTCAAAAAAACGACAAAAGACCTCTCGTCCGTCTGTGAATTTTAATCATTTTTTAGAGTTTATGCGGGTTAATTATGAATCAAGATGTCAATGACGGAAGTCGGCCTAATTTGTGAGCGGAAAAACGTCTCAGCGGATTACTTTGTTTATGTTCCGTCGCAGTCCCACCGAATTCAGATTCGCGATCGGATCGCCATTCGCTTGCCTTCCGCTGGAAAAAGCGGAGATCACAATCGGAGGTAAACTAATTGACCTTGGTTTATATCCAATGGAAAGAAGATTTTGCGATCGCATACGACTTAAATAGCAGTTCCTTTAGAAAGAGTGGCAGAGCATGTAATGTCGTTACTTAGTATCCGTTCGTAGGGAAGTTCGACCCCTATCAGGTCCATACCCTCAGCAACTCATCTTTCCTAATTAGAGTTACAAACTTTTTCCTCGGAATTTTGAAAACAGGAGTTTTTTTTCTCCAATGATATTATACTATCTTCTCTTTCCTTGGAATCTTTTCTGCAAATCGAACTAAACATAATTTATCATTCTTATATTCACTGCTAGATTCCCTTTCTGACTGTTCTCTCTTCTCTCCTCAATTATCCTGTTTCTTACAGATCCACCCTTCTACTATTCGATAAATAATTAAAATTCTCGAACCTGAACGTATTCCTCGGCAGTCATAGTCACTCGGCTTTGCGGAAACTGAATATCTGAAGAATGACTCTGTCATTTATTTTTTTTTACATTTCTCAATCGTCATTTGAACGCAGTGTTAAAGGAGGACTCACTCTACTTGTTTTGGGCTTATAAATTGTGAACTTTTGAACTTAATGAACGACGTGGGTACAATTTAATAACTGCGCATTTATTCTTGGGAATAAAAGTTGGTCCCTTGTGGTAGTAAAATTAGTGATACAGGGATATACTCTGCAATTCCTAATGAAGCTGTTCTTTTGTTTTTTTTATTCTAATGAACGCCGCGGAAATGCGTAGAGGAATCATTTTGGATGAATTATATGAAAGGGCGAAACTAATTATAAGTTCTGGAAATAATAACGATTTCGAATCTGAAACACTATTCGAACTTCATTGAAGTTCGCGATTCTACACTTGATGCGAAAATTATTTTAAATTTGCAAATTATAAAGTTAGAAAATGTAGATTACGTGCCTTTGCAATGGAAGTTGGCATCGAATTCAGTTTATCTCTCAATCAACTGGGAAATTATTCAGCCCATTGATCCGTAACATTGGGTCCAGTTTCTTAATTCTTCTTTTTCAGCTCAAAATACATTTATAAAACTGTTTAAATACTTTTCATGGAATTGGGAATAAAACACTTTTTCTGAATATTTTTGTGTTAGAAATTTTTACTTAGTTTCTAGGACATTTTGAAATATCTACCTAGGGTCTGAATTTAGGGTTTCCCTGATTTGAANGTCTGACTGAGTGACGACTGATTCTCGAATCGAGAATATTTCATTTATTGTTTTGTTAATTATCGGCCAGACATCGGATTATCACTTTACTTAAAACAATGTTCACTCTCAGAGGGTAAAAATAATATGTAGTTTATCATTTTGATTTTCGTTTCCTTTCTTAGTTTAAAGAACTCTCGGGAATTATTTTCTGTAATTCTGAATATTTTTGTGTTAGAAATTTTTACTTAGTTTCTAGGACATTTTGAAATATCTACCTAGGGTCTGAATTTAGGGTTTCCCTGATTTGAAATGAAACGGTGAAACGTAAGAAGAATTACGAGGAAAACTCTTTCTTGGTAATCCTGTTCGAAGACGCGCGGTATCTATAACTGTAATTAGTGTGAATTCCACGAAATAATTTAGAAATCAACCTCAGTGGTACTTTTTGAGCTTTAATGCGTTGTTTTCTCATTCATTCCGCTTAAAAAGAGTCCGTCAAAGAATTTTCGTCATACTGTTGTCATATACTTCCACATTCTCTGTATTTATGCAATTCAGACAACCCGACATCCTTTTATGACTTCTTCTAATTTTCATCCAACTTTTCTGTATTTGGTTTCCATGGTTTCTTTTCGTTCTGCTTAAGCGCAGTTCTAACTAACTAACATTATCAACGTTTCCAGCATTTGTCGTCCACTACATTTACGTTTTCTCCATTATCCCTTGTTTGTTGATTCTAAGGCTCTTGTTCTTACACTTATTCATCCTAACTCAATTGGATCGCCTTATTGTTTCGTCTCTCGAATCAAAACTCGCTTGGCGCAAACACACTACTTGTTCAGTATGAGCAACAAAATCGATTTTTATAATAGTTTTTATTAATATGTTCAATTTACTTATATTCTCTAAGTATCCTATTTTTCTTACGTCAATAAATTCTCTTAGTTGTCTGCGTTTTCGACTGAAGTTCCTTAAAATGTCTTCATTTCCTTTCCTCGTTCATTTGATCCTTTCACTCTTCGTTCGATAATTGCCCTTTAATTGTTCCAATTATCCTGCTTTCCAACATCTCATTGCCCTCTTTCTCCTTTTTCCGACTTTTCTTCAATTGGGAACTCTGAATGCCTTATCTGTTATTTGTACCACATTTTTAAAGCGCCATTCCTGACATTTAACTGTGAATATTGAATTTGAAATGCCTCGATTAGGAACACATATAACAAAGAAGACTATCACGTAGTGCCTTGCTAAAGTGTGCTCGTATGGTTGACCGACATTAAGGCTCTACGTTAGCTAAGGAAAACACTAAGAAAGACGCAAAAACGAATACCTTTATTCTAGATAGGAATTAATCAGTGCTATTTTGCAGTATTAAATATAAACCAAATATATTTTTATGAATGACATGTCGAAGGAATTTGAAATTGAGTCTTGTTTTCTCATGTGCAGAGACGCTCAAAAGGTACGCGATTTCCTTAAATAATATTTTGGTAAAATTGATTCTACTTTTTTTTTGTAGTGCATCAGTTATCTACCAAAAAGAGCTAAATAATCAATTTGTCGTGATCAAAGTGGGATTATGTATTAGCTACTTCTCTGTAAGTTTTCAGTTAAAATCTCACGTAAAACTGTTGGTCATACAAAGTTGTGGGCGATTTTTCGTTGATTCCTCTTATTCTCCGATTCAAAACATACTTTTGGGGTATTTTTGAGGAAACGATTTTGATCAAAGAAATAAATAAAAACTAAAATATTATTATTGATAACCTCAAGAAATGCAGCGCCAATTGGTATCGTGTCCCTGGAAAATAGTATAACCAAACGTTATATCACTAATGTCGGATTTTTATAATAGATACTCGAGTTTGGAGTTAAATAAAAACTAAACTAGCGATCCTAAAGAAAGTCAATTTGCTCAAAATTTTAATATGTTTCATCCTCCGTTCATTAATGTAATGCAAAACCTTTTGTTTTGGATTCTGGTATTTATCGCAATTAAAAACAAAAAGCTCCTGTTTTATTGCCATTTTTCAAGGAGTGCTGACTTTTAAATATTATTTCTCAGAATACATTAGTACAATCGGAAAAAAATGGTGATATGTGTATCAAAATAGTCGTCATCGTGTAAAATCAAAGTTTACGATTATTTCCATGGTTTGGTAGAAATTCGCTTTTGATTCTGCAAAACAGCATTGACTCTGGAATAGACGGATATAAAAATGCAAAATTGGTCTCGTTATAAGGATCTCGGTTGGAGTTTTCGTAAGTTTCGAATTTTATTGCCTACAACTTAGCTATTTAATTTATACGAATTGATAATTAACAGGACGGAATTATGTTATAATATGAGATTACTAAAGCAGTGGAAAGACAGACTGGGATGGCCTCAGTACCGCAGATTTATTCTCCAACGTGTCGCCTCTCCTTCCGTGTTATTTTGTTGTCCCAAATTCACCCTTTAATGCTCGGTGGCTTAATATTGACATAAATCATGGTGACTTTGTATTTTGCTGTGCATTACACGGTGGGACGAAGATAGCAGTGCAATCCATTGCAATATTTTTCAGGAAAGCAAGTTAATAGTAAGCTGTTCTCTACTAGAAAGTTCGGTACAGCCCCAGATGAGAACTTGAGTTGGTCATATATTGACTCGAATGTTAAAAATGGATCGTTAAAACGAGTAATTGAAGGCAGAGAAGGAGACGGAAGTCTAAACTAAGTAGACGAGAAGAAGTGATTCAAATTTAAAGGATGAACAGGTGAAAAGCAGTTAATTCGAAGGCGTCTACCGAATGCAGTATCGTCAGGAGATCCGTGTACTCCAAGGAATAACATGCGTTGTGTTCTTAGGCCATGCTCCATGTCCCAAATGAACTGCGTCCCTTTGGAATTGCGTGTACATCGCCTTCTCTCCAGACCATCTATTTCAATGGCCCTCCTGCAATGCCCACCAAAAATTAAACTATTCCTCCGACACAAAGAGAGGTTCTTTTACATTTGTATTTATGATTACGAATGTTTACGCATTATTTTCGCTTCGCTATAAAGAACCTCTAAATCCGAATGGACAAGCGATGAAAGTCGACGACGAACGCCTACGATTTCCTCCGTTTCTGTGAAAAGTCAGTTTGATCGATCGATCGATCGATTTCTCTAAAGAAAATGCATTCAAATGACAATTTGAGACTTTTCGACTCTCCGTCCGACGGACTCTCCGAGACCGATTCCTACTGATTTCTGCGCTTCAGTTTTGACTCTTGTATCACTGAATAAATCATAGAATTGTAATTCATATTTCCTTCAAATCGTGGATAATTAAAAGTATACATATCAAATAACGGCTGAAAAAACAACACTCCCTACAACACAAAAGAAAACTTTTCCCAAAGAGAGATTGATATCGATGTAAGCAATACATTTATCGGAATTGGAAGTACTCAGTGTCTCGTTCGTTGTGATGGACCTCAACCGTGGTCGTTCCGATTTGATTCGTTTCAGTTTATTTCTGTTCTCTTTTTTAAAGATGTAAGTTCTTGCAGAGGATATCTGATTTATGACTTTTCTCAGTTCAAATGATTTCTAGGGTGTTGTGGGAGTTCTTTTTTTTTACTTACGCTAGTCGTCACTATGCTACTCTGAAATCTACCATTCAGTCATTTGTGTTTTAATTTATACGGAATTTCAACCGACAGTTGTTCGAGGAATAATGAATTGACCGCATTTCATAGCTGTACTTTACCAATGATCAAAATCTGCGCTAATTTAAGGAAAAGTCTGCCTCAGCCGGCGATGTGTTAACTTTATTACGAACTGCCTGGAGACACGAGCCTTAGCAGAGCGGTGATAATGTTATTAAAAGTTCCGGAGGACGGCCGCACAAAGATTCGTGTGCGTGAACTTATCATATGCGACGACACTGCTCAATGGCATATTTGTGTTTGACTCACTCGCGCTACTCCGTGAAACTTTTTCCCCCGTATGCGATCGCTCCCTTTCGCCCCCTGGACCAGTTCTTCCTCGTACTCCCCCTCAAATCACGCCTCTAATCTTTGGTGGTTCTCGCCGTCGGCGTGGGCGTAGCGCTGTCGGCGTCCGCAAGCGACGCCAGCGCCTCTTATGATGAAAGCGCTAGTTGGAGCATCGTCCGCAAGGGTCGCTGGCGAGGGAGAGAGCAATAACCACAACTGGGTGGGTGGGGGTGACCGCAGACGAGAGGGATAATGGCGCGAGGGGAAAAGGTGATGTGTGTTTCTCCGGACGGAGGGGTTCTGCTCTACCGCCGTCACATATTGAATATTCCCCTCCCTCTCCTCGTTTCCGATATCCTCCAGGGAGGCGCCTCCACTTCCAATAGTACCACTCTTCCCCACCCACGCTACGCGGTTTTTTTTAATAATCGCCTTCTTCTGTTCTGCATCGTCCCCTCGGCGAGTGTTTCCCCGGACGGCCGGTGGTGGCGGCCCTTTTTCCAGGGCTCGCCGCAACGCACGCCCTCATTGGCTGACTCTCATTAAGCGACATTTTTATATTTCCACCGTAGCGACTGTTTATTAATTTACTTTTGATGTGCGGGAAATACGCGGGACGGATGGAATTCGGCTTTCCTCAGGAACGGCTCTCCGTCTATTTTTTGTATCTTACAAATCCGCTATTAATATCGGTATGATTGTCGCCTTTCAAAGGCTTGCCATTGTTGGAAAAAGAAACTGTAGAAATCTATGATTCCGTTGGGATTTCCGGGTTCTATGTCTATGTGAGTGCCCTGCAAGCCGCCTTCCGGCGTGTGGCAGGGGGTGCATGTACCATGACTCAACTTCCCTAATCGATTACTTTCGCGTATCGCTCGCGGAAAAAATGAATTCTTGAATCGATTCGTTCTGGCACATATTTCCCTGATCTTTCTCGCAGTATCGGAACGGAAATGGGACGCAGAAATTTAGACGCACTACTGTTTACTACTTATCGAAGATGGAATGCGATGTTTACGATTGCCACGGAAACAATCATTGAGTTGTGACGAGAGATGCAACTTAGTTTTTGGAAGAGCCACAAGAAGTAGGAGGCAATAGCCACTATTAAATTAATATAGACGGAAATGAATTGAGTCATCTGGTGTTACGTGTTAAAACTGCATGAATAAGAAATGATGGTTCATACATGCATAGAGTTCTGAATGCAGAGGAAGACCGAGAGTGGAGCACATTATAAACAAGTGGCCATTGCTGTGATTTCACTTCAAAAATATCGAAATTCTCTAATTTCCCTTTCTGTATTTTAGTCGAACCATTGCAAGCTCTTCGACTCCACTCAGTTTCGATTTCCTGTGGTCCTTTGTCATTTTAGCAATGCCTCGCATCTTCTCGCAGTTCACATACTCCCACGCCTTCTTCGGTCAGGGTGATGAATAATTTGTCCGTCAATTATTTGGAGGCCTTCATAAGGGCCTTTCTATTCGAGCTCTTCATAAGGGCCTTTCTATTCTTCCGATGGTCCGCTGCCGACGCAACCACACCCGCAGTGGCCGCACATATTTCAGATGGTTTTATTTTGGAAATGCGGAGACATCTAAGAGAGGATTAGAATCTCTCGATGTTTATAATGGTAGTTGTGGCAACGGTGATTCGTATTTAGCATTCGATATTTATTCCATAGCTGATGTTCTTTCGCCATCTTTCTTTATAACTTGCACAAGTACGTCTGCATTGCTACCTTCTGTCAACCAGTAGCACGGGGTGTCAACACCAAGCTATCCTTCCATTTATTTTACTTGTTAAAATGGCGTATAGTTTTTTTAAGGGATTTATCTACGCCTCCAAATATCTTGTTCTGTGTTAAGAATGACGCTGATGTTGAGTAATTCCTAATCCGTGTTTAGTCAAAGTTCTATCGCTTAATTTATTTATCAATCACAAATTATCTTCTGAACTCCTTCTTCCAAATATTCTCGACCATCTGCAGAACTGTTTTATTTCGGCAAAACTACATTTTTTCCGTCATGGTCATCGAATGGCTCTCAATTGGATAATTGGTTTGCTGACCTTCTAAAGCTTTTCTTTTCATATGCTGTCATATTGACTGTCATAAATAGAATTTAAAGAAACTTCGTTTATAGGATTTAAATGAAAAAACCGTTTTCTCGACTTCTTGCTTTCGTCAAAATCCGCAATTTCGTAGTAAAATATTTAAAATGTAAATATCTCTTCTTGAGTATCACAATAATTATCCTACTTTCCTGAATTAATCGAATTAGAATCTTCTGTAATTATAATGGGAGAAATAGAATTTAAAGAAACTTCGTTTATAGGATTTAAATGAAAAAACCGTTTTCTCGACTTCTTGCTTTCGTCAAAATCCGCAATTTCGTAGTAAAATATTTAAAATGTAAATATCTCTTCTTGAGTATCACAATAATTATCCTACTTTCCTGAATTAATCGAATTAGAATCTTCTGTAATTATAATGGGAGAAATACATTGAGAATAGTGTTATAATGAAGGAAATAAAGTATTTACAGAAAAGAGTCTCATCAGAGAGAGCTACATCATCTCTAAGTGTGATATTTTTCACCTGTCCAGGGGGCCAAATTGCAACGTACATACTTACAAATATTTATAGAAAATTGAGATTTATTATAGTATTTAAAATGGCACAGTTCTCATTCGGTGTACAAATCAAAATTCTCAATTTTCTTTTATTCAAAATACCATATATATATTTACTTATCCTTAACATACGATTACAATTTTCAAAATCTTTCGGAATTTAGGCAAACCAACATTTTTTTGACAAAAGAGGATTGACAGATACAAGAGGAGAGATTAAGAGCATAACATTGATCGGTATGTTTTGCACATAAGAGATCACAAAAATATCCCTGTTTATCATTGGATGCTTTGGTAATTCGTTGCCATGGACGCCCCATGGATTGAAGCGCCCTGGGTCGGTTGCCTAGCTATCTGCAGCTGTCCCTTCATCCTTGACGTTCCATCCCCATCTCCCCCCTGACGTTATGCAGTGTGTTTGACGCGATTAAATTGTGCCGCACTAGGCCATCTTCTCCTATTCCCAGCCATTTCTCCTATTTAGCCATAGATCGCCAAAAGAAGCTAATCTCAGATTATTACCTTTAAATCAGGAATACTTCAGATGAACTGCAGGCGAAGTAAATTAACCTCGGAATTGTTTTATTTTCTTCCAGGAGTAGGCATGGGTTTTTGTTACGCATCGCCGCGAAGCCCCATTGATTGGTGCGCCCTGGGGCGGTGTCCCACCTAATGTCGGCCGATCGTAAATAACCCCCCTCCCCCCTGCCGCCCCCCCTTTCCCCCTTGAATGAACGGGGAGCCACAACTGAAGGGACCCCTCCTCACGAACCCCTGAGGATTAGACAATCCACACTCTTGCCCAGTCATAAAGGCGCTCTCATCGGCACTATTATAATTCTTGCCGTACAATTTCCGCTGGTCCACATTGGAGGTCAGTACCTCCTGTCCTGTCTGTGGACCATGTGCTGGACCCAGCCCATAGTCCCAGTAAAGCTGGCAGCCAATTGGGCTCGTGCCCGAGTATAACTTGGAAAAGAAGGAATTTTTCATCCTCAAACAAAGTTTTGGGCCTTCAGATAGCTAAGTGGACAACGCGTTTGATTCAGTAAAAGCGGCTCTGGGTTCGATTCCCGGTGCGAGCGAAATGACATCAGCTGGCAAAGCACTTTTTAAAAAACTACTACTAACAGCATTTTTGGTTCTTGCATGGGAACATTGTAAGTTGCTACACTATGCTTAGAAAATGTGAGCAGTCTTCTTTGTTCCATTATAGGTATGTCCAGAGAAGACGGAGATCAATAACACGGAAGATCACGATGGTAAATAGAACATATTGATTTAGATTGGAAATAAATTATTGTTTAAAACATTTGTTTGTTCCGACGTTTTAGTGTGTAATATCTTTGCGGCAGCTTCGACGTTTCTAAAGATATTTGGCATTAATAAAGGAATAACAGTGGTTTGATAATTGTGATGTTTGACTGAGTGACAACTGATTCTCGAATCGAGAATATTCCATTTATTGATTTGTTTATTATCGGCCAGACATCGGATTATCACTTTATTTAAAACAATGTTTACTCTCAGAGGGTAAAAATAATATGTAGTTTATCATTTTGATTTTCGTTTCCAGAAGAAATTAAAAATCGGTAAGAGTACGCAGTGAATAGTAAATTAGTAAAATAAACCAGAAATAGCTTCCTCACACAGCGAGAGAACCCATAGAAATGGATTTTCTAATTTTGGCCGATTAAAAGTGAAATTATGCAGAGAATTAATAAATACGCCCATCTAAATACCAAACACTGCGCGAATAAACTTTGAATGCTCCGTAGCAAAAACATTCTTCGTATCCAACACCTTAAAATTTCGTCAATGCAAAATACTCCCGTTCCGACTTTCATTCATTTTCGCATTGAACAGCTGAACCATTTGTTTATTCGTGTACGAATTCGCGGTTGTCGCCTGAAACATTACTGATGTTTCTGAAATTTGGTCAAAATGGTTGAAACGGCTTTTTGGGAGGCGATGACATCCACGGCGAAGACAAGGAAGAGTAGAAACCATTTCTACGATGGAATCCAATTATGTTTGTCTCCTGCTGCGGTCATTTTCTTCTTGCGGAGTTGCACGAATAAAGTTGCGTTTTATAGTGGGTGTCAAAGTGCAGTTCTCACTTCCTATGCTCAATAGAAAGACAGGAGTTTAGTTCATATGTTACGCACACCCTCATTTCGACCTGTGGTACGACCTTAATTTCTTTCTATCTTTTCATATTTCTATATTTCATTGCATTTACTCCTTTTCCATTCAAGATTTGTTGCCACCAATCCTGACGCATAGATACGCGTAGCGTAGGTGTTCGGTTTGATCGATTCCTCGAGTTTAACAAACAGGCCTGACGACCTCCATCCCACTGCTGATTTTTACAACCGCGACACACGAAGAAAATATTTTAGCCTCCTTGTTTTACTCTTCCAAATTACCTTTTAATCATTTAAATGTTTTTGAAGGGAAATGAGATCATTATCTCCTTATCCGATTTGCTTCTTCACTTTTCGGTTGGTTCAAGGGGTCGACCTATCGTCTGCGGTTTTTTACGACCAATCTGCGACTGTTGAGCGAAAACTAAATTCTAATGTTGCTGTATTTCTAGTCTAACTAAACGTATTCTGTGTTGTAAAACTGCTTCGACAACTAAGGCCATATTTAGGCTTACATTGGGAATCCTTTCACTCCCGGATAGCTTGGTGGACTGCAAACTCGCCTCTGGAATAAGCTGTCTCGGGTTCGATTCCCGGTCCCACACGTGCGTTATTATCTTAGTTGTTGAAGCAGTTATAGCAATCTTTAATTCCTTGAAAAAGCTGCTGAGAAATGTGGAGGAACACAATCTTAAATTTAACATAAAAGTTCTGTTTTGTTGTAATCACATACTTGCGACGATGCATAGCGAAAATAACTGTTTCTTTTTTTAGAGTTTGGGAACGCTTTATTTAAATACTAATTGATTCATTAATTAATAATGCTTTCATTAAAATAAACTGGTGACACATGGCAACGTAGCTTAGCCAAAGGACCTTGGGCGGGGGTTTTAAATAGTTAAGGACCAACAGAGAAAAACTAGGTTTAAAGATGAATTTTTAAACCGTCTGTCTTGTTTTCTATATCTCTTATTTTATTTTTACGGTATAACGCACCATTATACGCAGTGGGCTGTAATACATTTTATATTTGAAATGGGAGAGGCATGAAATAAAAAGAAAAGAACCAGAATACGTAAAAATATTCATAATACTTTAATGAAAATAAATATGATTATTTCTATAGAAATACGAGTAAATGTTGCTTGCATACTGAAAGAATAATGTAAGGTACATTAACTAACGCATTAAACACCTTTTGATCCACTCCGCCTTCCATACACCGAGTTCCATGCACCAACTACAATAACCTAAACGAATTATCCATAATACGTGCATAAGAAATGCCTTGCATCGAATCTGGGTCTAAGAGGACAAATATTCNTGTTTTATTTTCTTCCAGGAGTAGGCATGGGTTTTTGTTACGCATCGCCGCGAAGCCCCATTGATTGGTGCGCCCTGGGGCGGTGTCCCACCTAATGTCGGCCGATCGTAAATAACCCCCCTCCCCCCTGCCGCCCCCCCTTTCCCCCTTGAATGAACGGGGAGCCACAACTGAAGGGACCCCTCCTCACGAACCCCTGAGGATTAGACAATCCACACTCTTGCCCAGTCATAAAGGCGCTCTCATCGGCACTATTATAATTCTTGCCGTACAATTTCCGCTGGTCCACATTGGAGGTCAGTACCTCCTGTCCTGTCTGTGGACCATGTGCTGGACCCAGCCCATAGTCCCAGTAAAGCTGGCAGCCAATTGGGCTCGTGCCCGAGTATAACTTGGAAAAGAAGGAATTTTTCATCCTCAAACAAAGTTTTGGGCCTTCAGATAGCCAAGTGGACAACGCGTTTGATTCAGTAAAAGCGGCTCTGGGTTCGATTCCCGGTGCGAGCGAAATGACATCAGCTGGCAAAGCACTTTTTAAAAAACTACTACTAACAGCATTTTTGGTTCTTGCATGGGAACATTGTAAGTTGCTACACTATGCTTAGAAAATGTGAGCAGTCTTCTTTCTTCCATTATAGGTATGTCCAGAGAAGACGGAGATCAATAACACGGAAGATCACGATGGTAAATAGAACATATTGATTTAGATTGGAAATAAATTATTGTTTAAAACATTTGTTTGTTCCGACGTTTTAGTGTGTAATATCTTTGCGGCAGCTTCGACGTTTCTAAAGATATTTGGCATTAATAAAGGAATAACGGAGGTTTGATAATTGTGATGTCTGACTGAGTGACGACTGATTCTCGAATCGAGAATATTTCATTTATTGTTTTGTTAATTATCGGCCAGACATCGGATTATCACTTTATTTAAAACAATGTTTACTCTCAGAGGGTAAAAATAATATGTAGTTTATCATTTTGATTTTCGTTTCCAGAAGAAATTAAAAATCGGTAAGAGTACGCAGTGAATAGTAAATTAGTAAAAGAAACCAGAAATAGCTTCCTCATACAGCGAGATAACCCATAGAAATGGATTTTCTAATTTTGGCCGATTAAAAGTGAAATTATGCAGAGAATTAATAAATACGCCCATCTAAATACCAAACACTGCGCGAATAAACTTTGAATGCTCCGTAGCAAAAACATTCTTCGTATCCAACACCTTAAAATTTCGTCAATGCAAAATACTCCCGTTCCGACTTTCATTCATTTTCGCATTGAACAGCTGAACCATTTGTTTATTCGTGTACGAATTCGCGGTTGTCGCCTGAAACATTACTGATGTTTCTGAAATTTGGTCAAAATGGTTGAAACGGCTTTTTGGGAGGCGATGACATCCACGGCGAAGACAAGGAAGAGTAGAAACCATTTCTACGATGGAATCCAATTATGTTTGTCTCCTGCTGCGGTCATTTTCTTCTTGCGGAGTTGCACGAATAAAGTTGCGTTTTATAGTGGGTGTCAAAGTGCAGTTCTCACTTCCTATGCTCAATAGAAAGACAGGAGTTTAGTTCATATGTTACGCACACCCTCATTTCGACCTGTGGTACGACCTTAATTTCTTTCTATCTTTTCATATTTCTATATTTCATTGCATTTACTCCTTTTCCATTCAAGATTTGTTGCCACCAATCCTGACGCATAGATACGCGTAGCGTAGGTGTTCGGTTTGATCGATTCCTCGAGTTTAACAAACAGGCCTGAAGACCTCCATCCCACTGCTGATTTTTACAACCGCGACACTCGAAGAAAATATTTTAGCCTCCTTGTTTTACTCTTCCAAATTACCTTTTAATCATTTAAATGTTTTTGAAGGGAAATGAGATCATTATCTCCTTATCCGATTTGCTTGTTCACTTTTCGGTTTGTTTAAGGGGTCGACCTTTCATCTGCGGTTTTTTACGACCAATCTGCGACTGTTGAGCGAAAACTAAATTCTAATGCTGAAGTATTTCTAGTCTAACTAAACGTATTCTGTGTTGTAAACTGCTTCGACAACTAAGGCCACATTTAGGAATCCTTTCACTCCCGGATAGCTTGGTGGACTGCAAACTCGCCTCTGGAATAAGCTGTCTCGGGTTCGATCCCCACACGTGCGTTATGATCTTAGTTGTTGAAGCAGTTATAGCAATCTTTAATTTCTTGAAAAAGCTGCTGAGAAATGTGGAGGAACATAATCTTACATTTAACATAAAAGTTCTGTTTTGTTGTAATCACATACTTGCGACGATGCATAGCGAAAATAACTGTTTCTTTTTTTAGAGTTTGGGAACGCTTTATTTATAGTACAAATCAAAATTCTCAATTTTCTTTTATTCAAAATACCATATATATATTTACTTATCCTTAACATACGATTACAATTTTCAAAATCTTTCGGAATTTAGGCAAACCAACATTTTTTTGACAAAAGAGGATTGACAGATACAAGAGGAGAGATTAAGAGCATAACATTGATCGGTATGTTTTGCACATAAGAGATCACAAAAATATCCCTGTTTATCATTGGATGCTTTGGTAATTCGTTGCCATGGACGCCCCATGGATTGAAGCGCCCTGGGTCGGTTGCCTAGCTATCTGCAGCTGTCCCTTCATCCTTGACGTTCCATCCCCATCTCCCCCCTGACGTTATGCAGTGTGTTTGACGCGATTAAATTGTGCCGCACTAGGCCATCTTCTCCTATTCCCAGCCATTTCTCCTATTTAGCCATAGATCGCCAAAAGAAGCTAATCTCAGATTATTACCTTTAAATCAGGAATACTTCAGATGAACTGCAGGCGAAGTAAATTAACCTCGGAATTGTTTTACTTTCTTCCAGGAGTAGGCATGGATTTTTGTTACGCATCGCCGCGAAGCCCCATTGATTGGTGCGCCCTGGGGCGGTGTCCCACCTAATGTCGGCCGATCGTAAATAACCCCCCTCCCCCCTGCCGCCCCCCCTTTCCCCCTTGAATGAACGGGGAGCCACAACTGAAGGGACCCCTCCTCACGAACCCCTGAGGATTAGACAATCCACACTCTTGCCCAGTCATAAAGGCGCTCTCATCGGCACTATTATAATTCTTGCCGTACAATTTCCGCTGGTCCACATTGGAGGTCAGTACCTCCTGTCCTGTCTGTGGACCATGTGCTGGACCCAGCCCATAGTCCCAGTAAAGCTGGCAGCCAATTGGGCTCGTGCCCGAGTATAACTTGGAAAAGAAGGAATTTTTCATCCTCAAACAAAGTTTTGGGCCTTCAGATAGCTAAGTGGACAACGCGTTTGATTCAGTAAAAGCGGCTCTGGGTTCGATTCCCGGTGCGAGCGAAATGACATCAGCTGGCAAAGCACTTTTTAAAAAACTACTACTAACAGCATTTTTGGTTCTTGCATGGGAACATTGTAAGTTGCTACACTATGCTTAGAAAATGTGAGCAGTCTTCTTTCTTCCATTATAGGTATGTCCAGAGAAGACGGAGATCAATAACACGGAAGATCACGATGGTAAATAGAACATATTGATTTAGATTGGAAATAAATTATTGTTTAAAACATTTGTTTGTTCCGACGTTTTAGTGTGTAATATCTTTGCGGCAGCTTCGACGTTTCTAAAGATATTTGGCATTAATAAAGGAATAACNCATCTTGAACAACACACCAATGTCTTTGTTCATTCCACGTCTTTAACGATCTCTGTGACCAATTGATAATTTGGTTTCATGTAAAATCTCAAATAATTCTTCGAGAAATACATAGTAAAAATATCATCTTCGGGGGAAAATGAGTTTCGCTTTCATGTTCAGAAAGATAATATCACACAGTATCAACGATTAGAAGCAAATCTTATAAGTAAATACTTATCAATAAGATATAAATAAACGTACCCAATAAAAACAAGTCACAGCATATAAGTTTAAGCTACACTGGAAAATTTTATGATATAAGTTAAATCTTAAATCTAATTCATAGTTATAATAATATGCCATAGATAATGTATGCATCATCTAGTAAGTGTACAGATATCGTATACAATTCAACCTGGAGGTAATACTTTTCTGAAAAGACGCTTTTATATCTCTTTGGACGAGTGATACGACGAAGGTAACAAATTGTTGCCCGATTGAATTGTTTATAACTTTAAAATCGTATCTCACGCGGTCAGTTTGGTCTGGGTCCACCCGCACAGCGAGGGTGGGGTCTCCGAAACCGAGCAAGGCTCCGGATCAGCACAACAGAATCTACCTGAAAATGCCCCAGAGCAATACCATTAAGCGAGTTAACTATACAATGCTGTTGGCTTAAATTATGTTCAATGTATATCGCATAAACTCGAGGTATATATTGTCTTAATAATTAGTCATTAGAGTTCGGAAAAACCTCCAAAAAGCCGTTTTTGCGAGCAAACTAACCGTTTAAAATACCAACCAGCAAGGATTAGGGTTCTGAACAATCGCGCTTTGCAAGTATTGTTCTCAATACGTATTTCGGCAACTACGTTGCCATCTACTGGAGAGAAGAACAACAGAGTGTGGTAGGGGTGGGGTAAGGGGGTTTTTGTGTCTATTTTGTGGAAGGGAGAACAAAACGGAAGAAGGTATTGTTCCCAGGTCATTATTCATAATGTTCCCGTGATTTTTGTGTATGAATCGGCTTTCATATGCATCAAGTTTTGAGGTCCTCTGTACAAATTTTTTGAGTTATAAGTTTCCTCTGTTAATTTTGTGATTGTTATCTTTAATGTGTTGTGCGATGCTTGATCTGTTTATTTGATTAAGTGTAAAGTGAGCCATGTGCTCTTTAAACCTGGTTTCTATTTTTCTTTTTGTTTGTCCATAATAGACTTTGTCGCAATCTTGACATGATATTTCGTAGATGCCGGATTTACTTAATGTTGGTATTGGGTCTTTAGGAATTGGAAGATTTGAAAGTTTATTGCTATAGGAAAAAAATTGAGTGAAATTGATTTTGGAAAATAAGGGTTTGAGTTTATTGCTGATTCCCGGTGGGAAAGGTAGTTTTATGAATTTACGTTCTTTATGATCTGATGAAGGCCTTGAGTTGATTCAAATAGAGTTTATGTTTTCTCAGTATTTTGTTTACTGCAGATTTGTCGCGCCCATTTTGTTTCCCGTTATTTCTAATGTTTCTTATTGAAGTCTTTTTGTGATGGTAGTATTTTTAGAAGACTGCTTATCATGGAATGGAATAGAGCTAACTTTTGAGATATGTGGTGGTTTGAGTCACAAGGTAAGCGACGTTTTTGTTTTTAATAGGTTGTGTAAAATCGCTCACTATGTGTATATAAGGAGAATTTCCCTTATTTCATAGAATTCTGAGAAACCCAATCCTTCCTCTAACAAAATATGTATAGCGCAACAGGTAGCTTCCCTTATTTCCAATTTAAATTGCTAATCCTTTGACTTCGTTGTCATTCTCAAAAAGAAAGATCTGCTCCTTCGATCGATCGGTTAAACGAAGATATTTGTAGTCGATGGTTTCGGCCTTCACTTGGTGCTTTGCAATTACAGAATAAAGATGATTGACCAGAATTATGATGGAATACCTAAAACGCAGAACCCATGCATAGCATCTTCATAAGGTGCAATTGGCATCGGATTTTACGTCGATTGTCACTTTCATCTGAAGATGAACTTTCATCATTCAGTTATTCCACAGTCAATCATAGTGAGTCAGAATGAGTCATATATACGCTTAAACGACACCTAAACTCACACTAATACCCAGCCTGTCGGCGTGTGGCAGGGGATGTAAACATCTAGCGAATCACTTATTTCTTTTCAGTGTCGCGGATCCTTCCTGGAAAAAACGGTAAAAACGTTTGTATCTTCGCTCTCTTATTTTCAACTCATTGTCTGAACGATTCCAATAATTGGAGCACTTTTCCGTCTCCACTTTCTCTTAATTGATTTGTATCGTTGCTTCTAATGCCGATTCTTCCATGGATACGTCTCCCTTTCGCTGATTTTATCATAGCAACAAGTCCTGCACTCCCAATTACTCACATTCGGCACAAGCACTTTCTTTTCACTCCACTGGTGTCATTCCAAGGAGCAGTGGTTCCTAAAGAGTACTAACACATTGGTGTAGCCGATGCCTAACGCACTTCGTGAATCGTGGGCCTCCAGATAACTAAGTTGGTAACGCGTATGACTTTTATGAAAGCGGTCCCAGGTTCCGACTCCGACTGTCTTCTCTCCTTGCATAAGGATACTACTTGTGGCTCCTGGTCCATGACAGACTTTATCCACGGTTTTATGAAAGCGGTCCCAGGTTCGATATCCGGTGGGGGCTTATGGGCGAATTACTTCAGCTGTCGAAGCACTTTTAAAATACTATTACCTTATAATACGTATGCAGTTTATTTTGCGAGATAATTTTTGCTTTGTGGGAGTTCGTAATAAAAGGTTTCGAGTATTTTATACCGGACCTTTTCAACTTGAAATTTGAATTAAAATAGCAAAGATTTAAAGTGAATGCCCAGCGGAAGATGAAGAAAGCACTGCAATTGCGCTCTTCGACATTCCATCGAGTCGTCCGCAAATAGTATAAATATCGTTGCTGTGTCAGTCGCCTATAAATTAATGGAGGGATATCATGAGACTTTCATCATTAGCAACGCAGGGATAAGAAGACAATTGAAAATATTAAAAAATAACAAATCATGAGGCCAAGACAATATCCATGGAAATTTATTAAAACTAGGATCAACTGAAATTGTCCCGTACCTTTAGGTTCTATTTCAAGTTATCTTAAATAGTGGTTCTATTCTGGTGTATTGTGTATAGGCAACGGTCATACCGATTCATAACGAGGGTGTCAAGACAAACGTAGAAAGTTATATACCGGTCAGTTTAACTGTGGTCATATGTAAGATAAGGGAAAAACTAGTTTCGGATTATCTTAGGAAATTTTGGAATGAAACTGTGTGGCTAAGTAAATATCAGCATGGTTTCGGAAAAGAATACTCTTGCAAATCGCAGCTATTAGGGTTATGGCAGGATATTTCAGAATCATTAGACAAGCAAAAGGATATAGACAGCATCATCGTAGATTTTTGTAAAGCATTCGCCTAAGTTCCAAATCTCCTGTTGTTAGCAAAAGTAGAGAAGATGGGCAAAGATAGAAGGGTTAAAGAGGTTAAAAGGTTAAGGGACTGAACATTTTTTCAACAGGTAGTAAAAGGTGGTAAAAGTTGGCGACAATTTATCCAAAAAAAATTTATATCACGTCAGGGGTACCTCAGGGAAGTGTGATAGGTCCTATACTATTTAAGTTCATATAAACGACTTACCAAAGCACATACATTCCAAGATTCGATTATTCGTTGTATAATATATAGGGAAATTTTTAGTGAATGATACTAGAATATTACAGAGAGACATACAAAAACTTCCCATGGTGAAAGAATGCAAGTTATATTAGGGGGTACATTTACAAGAATTTAGACTGGAATAAGGATAAGATTAGATCTAAAGCGATTAAAAATCTCCACTACTTGCTGAGGAATTTAAAGGGAAGTAATAGGAATTAGGATAAAAGGCAGCAGTCAGGCTTGTATTAGTATATGTAACGATGTATGGGATCCGCACGGAAAAAATAATATTATGAAGATTTAAAAAGTACAACGGAAATCTGCTAGGTATGTAGCGTGACAAAAATTATAGAAATTCTTGGATTGGAATTGTTAGAAAAAAGGAGAAATAGCTTATTAGGAATTTTNTGCAAGAATAATGTAAGATACATTAACTAACGCATTACACACCATTTGATCCACTCCGCCTTCCATACACCGAGTTCCATGCACCAACTACAATAACCTAAACGAATTATCCATAATACGTGCATAAGAAATGTCCTAGCATCGAATCTGGGTCTAAGAGGACAAATATTCTTACAGAATACCATAGAAATCCCTATCATCTATAGATGTGTCGAATTTCAACCTTCTACCTGACCGGGAAATCCCGTAACGAATTTTTGAAAATTCGGTCATTCGAATGGTCCTGGGATCGAACCTGGGCCTTTAGGCCAAGAATCTTTACGGCATACGATAGACAATCATCCATTCTAACAACTCCGTAAATTGCAAGTTTCTATCTTAACGGAAAATACCCTAAATGAATTCATGAACTTCAGACAGAAAAACTGCCCTAGCATCAAACTTAGGACCCTCAGGGTAAAAACATCTTGGTATGGTATAGAGGTGTTTGCGCTCTATCGACTACGTGAATTTAAACGTTCTATCTTATATGAAAGTAACCGAAATGATTTCTTGAATGTTTTGCACTAAAAATTTACCTAGCATCGAACCTGGGGCCAACAGAGATAAATCTTTTGCGGCAAACGGTAGATAAAATCATTTTCTAACGATTCCGTAAATTTCATTGTTCTATCATTACGCTAAGTATGCGAAACGAATTTTTGAAAATGCGCTCAATGCATTCTTATGGGAAAATGGCCGTTTTTTGGGCCTCCTAAAATCGAAGCCATGATGCCTAGAATGGATGTCCGCTTTTTTCCGTAGTGTCCAAACCCGGGACTCTACGGCAAAAAAATCGGCGGCTCCGTGAGGCACTTCCTTCTGCCTCGTCTTTAGTATCCTTTATGTATATCTATATATATCCGGAGAAGCGTCTATATAAAGAGATGGTAAACTATGGTGGCACTAGGAATTACATCAAACTTTTCTATTTATATTCATGCATTTCTTTATATAGCTCTTTGCTTTACATTGACACTAAACAAAAGCTTCACCTGTTCCCAAGGATTGCTCAGTGTTTATTGTTCTGAGAGTTACCCCCTCTGCTAAAACATTTTCTCTTGAAATTAATAACTCAGGACGTACATTGAATTGAGGTATAGAACGCAAACCATTAAGTCTGCCATTTTTGGGCCCTAATTTAAAATATCCACCATTTGTTCTTTCATTGAGATGCTAATACTGAAAGTGAATCTCTTCTCCCTCTATCTATATCTATAACTTTGATATGTTCAGTCATTCAGACTGTGGCAGAGGATGGGATGAATTGGATATAATATTCATCGATTTTGCTTGGATTTCTAAGTTTTCTTTAGCTCCTTCCCTACTTTTTTCATTTGTATTTGTTGAGAGCAAAGCTCACGAATATCTTAGTCATTAATTTGATCAATAGGCACTTCACTTATTTTACCTTTTTCCTTAGTTCACTTGCTTCATCAACATCTATTGTGCTATCTTCTGAAATCTCTTCCAGAATTAAAAATATCTTCATAGTGTGCTTGTTCAGATGCAACAATATAAACAAGTTTAGTTACCTAGTGACATTATTTATTAGTACTTATGATGACAAAGTTTTGGAAAAATGTTTAATTATTTCCTTCCTAAATATTTGTGGTTTTGAGAAGAGTTTTGTAGAATTACACATTCTCGCAAAACCTTATTTAAATTTCCAAAAATATTGTTCACAAACTCTCTTCCGTTTTAATACTCTTATATTGATGGCATACTAGATAATAAAGAAAAATAACCTAGATAAATTTAAATCCCTACCAGCATGACACTCAGGTTAATTAAATGAGCCTGACGGCTTGAATTGAGATTAAAAGAAACTAT
>KZ308756.1:137267-151795 GCA_000376725.2 Ladona fulva | reverse complement strand
GTGCTTTGCAATTACAGAATAAAGATGATTGACCAGAATTATGATGGAATACCTAAAACGCAGAACCCATGCATAGCATCTTCATAAGGTGCAATTGGCATCGGATTTTACGTCGATTGTCACTTTCATCTGAAGGCATTCAGTTATTCCACAGTCAATCATAGTGAGTCAAAAAGAGTCAGTTATACGCTTAAACGACACCTAAACTCACACTAATACCCAGCCTGTCGGCGTGTGGCAGGGGATGTAAACATCTAGCGAATCACTTATTTCTTTTCAGTGTCGCGGATCCTTCCTGGAAAAAACGGTAAAAACGTTTGTATCTTCGCTCTCTTATTTTCAACTCATTGTCTGAACGATTCCAATAATTGGAGCACTTGTCCGTCTCCACTTTCTCTTAATTGATTTGTATCGTTGCTTCTAATGCCGATTCTTCCATGGATACGTCTCCCTTTCGCTGATTTTATCATAGCAACAAGTCCTGCACTCCCAATTACTCACATTCGGCACAAGCACTTTCTTTTCACTCCACTGGTGTCATTCCAAGGAGCAGTGGTTCCTAAAGAGTACTAACACATTGGTGTAGCCGATGCCTAACGCACTTCGTGAATCGTGGGCCTCCAGATAACTAAGTTGGTAACGCGTATGACTTTTATGAAAGCGGTCCCAGGTTCCGACTCCGACTGTCTTCTCTCCTTGCATAAGGATACTACTTGTGGCTCCTGGTCCATGACAGACTTTATCCACGGTTTTATGAAAGCGGTCCCAGGTTCGATATCCGGTGGGGGCTTATGGGCGAATTACTTCAGCTGTCGAAGCACTTTTAAAATACTATTACCTTATAATACGTATGCAGTTTATTTTGCGAGATAATTTTTGCTTTGTGGGAGTTCGTAATAAAAGGTTTCGAGTATTTTATACCGGACCTTTTCAACTTGAAATTTGAATTAAAATAGCAAAGATTTAAAGTGAATGCCCAGCGGAAGATGAAGAAAGCACTGCAATTGCGCTCTTCGACATTCCATCGAGTCGTCCGCAAATAGTATAAATATCGTTGCTGTGTCAGTCGCCTATAAATTAATGGAGGGATATCATGAGACTTTCATCATTAGCAACGCAGGGATAAGAAGACAATTGAAAATATTAAAAAATAACAAATCATGAGGCCAAGACAATATCCATGGAAATTTATTAAAACTAGGATCAACTGAAATTGTCCCGTACCTTTAGGTTCTATTTCAAGTTATCTTAAATAGTGGTTCTATTCTGGTGTATTGTGTATAGGCAACGGTCATACCGATTCATAACGAGGGTGTCAAGACAAACGTAGAAAGTTATATACCGGTCAGTTTAACTGTGGTCATATGTAAGATAATGGAAAACTAGTTTCGGATTATCTTAGGAAATTTTGGAATGAAACTGTGCGGCTAAGTAAATATGGTTTTGGAAAAGGGGAATCTTGCGAATCGCAGCAATTAGGGTTATGGCAGGATATTTCAGAATCATAAGACAAGCAAAAGGATATAGACAGCATCATCATAGATTTTTGTAAAGCATTCGACAAAGTTCCATATCTCCTTTTGTTAGCAAAAGTAGAGAAAATGGGCAAAGATAGAAGGGTTAAAGAGGTTAAAAGGTTAAAGGACTGAACTTTTTTAACAGGTAGTTCTCAGGTGGTAAAAGTTGGCGACAATTTATCCAAAAAAAATTTATATCACGTCAGGGGTACCTCAGGGAAGTGTGATAGGTCCTATACTATTTAAGTTCATATAAACGACTTACCAAAGCACATACATTCCAAGATTCGATTATTCGTTGTATAATATATAGGGAAATTTTTAGTGAATGATACTAGAATATTACAGAGAGACATACAAAAACTTCCCATGGTGAAAGAATGCAAGTTATATTAGGGGGTACATTTACAAGAATTTAGACTGGAATAAGGATAAGATTAGATCTAAAGCGATTAAAAATCTCCACTACTTGCTGAGGAATTTAAAGGGAAGTAATAGGAATTAGGATAAAAGGCAGCAGTCAGGCTTGTATTAGTATATGTAACGATGTATGGGATCCGCACGGAAAAAATAATATTATGACAATTTAAAAAGTACAACGGAAATCTGCTAGGTATGTAGCGTGACAAAAATTATAGAAATTCTTGGATTGGAATTGTTAGAAAAAAGGAGAAATAGCTTATTAGGAATTTTTCAAGTAAAAACGCTAGCAAATGAGAACTTGGAAAGGTAATATTAGAAAAATCAAATTATGTTGCGTGTGGCGATCATAATGAACAGTTGAAATTAAGAAAACAAAGGACGGATGTGGTGAAATACTCATTTCTAAACAAAGAAGTAAAGAAGTTGAATATGTTACCTGAATAGGCCTTCAAACCCTTACCGAAAACAAGCAAGGAATTATGACAAAGGTGTAAAAGGTCTTATAATAATGTAATGTATATTTAATATTGTATTAATGACGTACACAATAGTATTGGAGATATGTTGTTGTAGTTGACGGGGAATCGTTTTTTGTGTACTGAATTCCGTATTAGTATTTGTAAGGATTTTGAGGAAATATTAAACTTGTTTGTAAACATACATGTCTGTATTGGTTGTAGTTTGACATGGAAATTATAACTTTTAAAATTGTAAGTTGAGAAGCGAACTTTGTAAAATATTACATCTATTGGACTGGGTCACTTATGTTCAATTGTTTTGTATTTATATCTGCGGAACTTTTGGGAACTGTTTGACTCGTTGAATGTTAATAAGTTGAGTCCGACTATTATCGAGTGGACAATATGCGAGTGTGGGCCACGTGGATTCCATCGGTCTGTCTGAAATTGCTTGCGTATCTCCTTGATTGCGTACTGCTTGATATGCTCGACTGCATCGACGAAGGGCAAAATCGACCCACCCGAATAAAGGCGAAGGCGCAAACTTATTGGGATTTTCATTCCTACCTTCATAATAATAACAATAAAACGTCTTTATTTAAGAGCGATTCGCTTTCAGTTTATACAACAGGAGGAAATTTTCAGCTATGACACCGCATTGAAAAACGTATCTTTTTGTAAATCTTAAATAAACTGCGGAAAATACGCGACGCACGGGACATGGCTTGATCCCGAAGAGCAAGACGGTGCAGAGTCCCGTCGTGCGATGGCGGATCGATAGAAACACACCTGTTGAATGCTCGGATCATTTGAAAGTTGAGCGTTCGTCAGCACAACACGTCTTCTGCCGTCGGATATCAACTGTTATAGCGAGAGTCATACGCTATTCTATTTTCACTCTTCGGAATACTTTCTTCTTTCGCTCAATGGATTTCGTCAGAATTAATATATTCTCTCGTTTATCTTCGTCAGAAACGACTCTCTGAATTATCCTCGAGATATTGCGATACAATTTTTTTTTTCAGAATTCGGAAAAAAAAAACATTTTCGGTAGACGTAAATGGCATTATGTGAACTCCATCAGCTACTTGGATCGATCCGAGCGTAAAATAAGAGAAACAGAAGCGAGGACAAGTCGTTTTAGGGACTCACTCTTTCCGCGAATGAAACGCAATAACAACTCGCTAAAGAAGTAGCTAAAACGTTGGGTGTTGACATCCCCTGCCACGCATCGAAAGGCAGGGTGCAGGGAGGTATTTATGTAGTACGGTATGGAGGGAGGGTATTTATGTAGATGCAGGTTATCTACAGTCACTCTCGTGACTCTTCTTTGATAAACGAGGATTAAATTCATTCGAACGAATTCTTTCCCTCGCAGAGACTTTCTTCTTCCTTCAAAATGCTACCTAATGCATTTATCCTTCCTTCAAATTCATTTCTCACGCATTCTCCTGATTCTGAGGCTATATTTAGTATATTCTCTTATTTATTAGAGGTAAACGCCCCCGTCAAGCATGACGGAACACAACTTATAATATTATTATATATATTATATATTCCGGAATATTAGCGGAATTCCGAAAAATTACCAACTTGATATCGTCGATCACTCTGCATCTCGTGGGATTTACATAAGCTCACAGGGGCTCCCGGATAGCCAAGTGGGCAACGCGGTCGACTTCAATGAAAGCGGTCCCGGGTTCGATTCCCGGTGGGGACCTACGTGCGAAATGACCTTAGCTGTCGAAGCACTTTTAACAATACTTATATTTATAAGTTCACAGTCTTAATATCTATTTTGCGTTCAAATTTCGTTCTTTTCCCAATAATCTTCCCATTTTCTCACCATGATATATCTTCGTTGTATTGGCGATAAATCTACGTATAAATGTCCTTTAGAAAATCGGATTGACTAAAAAATACTTCCATATGGCCATATGTTTGTAATAATTGACAATCTATATTGCGGTAGTGGTAGATTAAAATCTATAATCAGGAGTGGTAGCTGTCTTTATGTTATTTACAAACTTAGAGATTTCGTATTTGCACAGAAAATAAATTCACTATTTTCTCCGAAACTTTCCCGACAGAAGTTTCTTCCAGAGCAAATAAGACGAAAAATAGCTGGTGACTACTTTCTTCAATGCGTTTTCTCAAAAATCCTTGAACTCTCCAATAATTGATATTGAATATTTGTCTCAAAAACGTTTTCTAAATTATCAGTTATGTTTCCGTTCCTCGAGCTTCGGCTCAAATGAACGGCTGCCTCAGTAAAATATGGTTCGTTCGCCCGATCAGGTAGAATCGACTGTATTTACTTTCGTTCGCCTGATCAAGCAGAATCGACTGTATTTACTATCTGTTTGATTCATTTAATATCAGAACTGTTGTAATATTTGTGAAAGCGCATGCAAGCCATGTGTTTCTGCTTTTGAGCGATATTTTTCATAAGTTAAGCGACTTTGTAGCAACCTTTTGGAGCAAATGCAGCAATATAAACAAAAATTAATTGGAATATCTGCATATGCATCGGCCTTTCCTATAACTCGCGTTGAACGCGATACGGGAACACCTCTGCTCATACAACTGAGCGAAGAGCAGTTCCCGTTCAAAAAGCTGCTGAATCGGGCCTGCTACCATTGCACGAAGGCAGATGCGACGACTCGCAGCGCCAACTGGTCGTTGCATCCTAAGTACGTCAAAAATGCATATCACCTGGATGCATGGACGCGAGCCCTCTATTAGATTACTCCTAGGCATGACCATAATAACTCAATATATTGATTACCGGTAGATGGTTTATTTAATTCTGGATAATTTTCGAATAAATTTGCTCATACGTAAATTATTTTAGGGAATATTTTGTCAATTATAACTATGAGACCAAGATTCATAAAAACTTTGTAACTTTCAAATTTAAGCCATAAGATTAGTTAGAAAAAATGCCATCATCCTACACCAGGTAATTCTCCTTTTAAATTCTTGTAGTGTTCTTGTAGGATAAAATGAGTTTTGAATCATACATCGGGTACCTTAAACGCCCCCGTCAAGCATGATGGAAATCAATGTAAATTGAATTGTAAATATATTATAACTGAATACACACCCTAAATTTATAAAATACTAATCAGGATAGAGTTTAAGCCAACAATGTTAGCAGAATTCCGAAAAATTAAAAACTTCATTTCTACGAACAATATGCTGTTCGTGGGATTTACAGACAGTAACAGCTTTGAAAGCTACTTGGCGTTGATATTTCGTCTCCAAAAAATCTTCCCTTTTTTCGTCATAATATTTTATAATTTTTCGCAATAATAATTTTAAAACATTAGAGAAACAACAACGTTAGTAACATACGGAGCATTTGCTCATACTTTCTTTTAAGCTCTAAAATAGGGATTTTATGATGTGAAAAATTTTTTGATAAATTTTTGAATCAATTTTAACCGAAAATAAGCCCACCTGTACGATTTTCAAAAATATTTACTAAATTAACATATTTACATATTTTCTCGGTGCTAAAAATGTAAATGTAGGATGATTAATTTTTGAAAGATATGATTGATCTCAGGGTCTAGGCCCCTTTTTGTAAACATTTCTAACAGTAGACTCATTACCATTACTCTTTATCATTAGGCTCTGTACCATTTTGCACGCCGTGTTTCCTTGCAAGTATTGTAAAAAAAGAAAGTATATGTATATTACTTATTGTGTAGTCCACCACAGCTTTCAAAAAAAACCTAATGCATTTATTCATAGTGGAGTGGAAAGGGAACGAGACGTGCAATATAAGTTGGTAACACTGATACTAGCATTGTCTTATTTGTTTATGAGAAGTTAACTGAATCAATACGGAAAATGACGAGAGTGGTATATGGAAAATTCTTCTCCAAATACACACTCTTCTAGAGTGTTAAGACGATGTGTGATAATCTGACGTAATTTTTTGTACTGTGCAGTTTGTAAGTCCTTATTGGGTATAGTTTTAGGTGTTTGTTTTCAAGTGTCTGTGTAGGCTTAGAAGAATCTATCGACAGCTTGAGACGAATCCTCGAAAGCATACGGTACAAGGAACACTAATGGCGGATTAACTTTTGATTTAAAGTAATAGTATCGTTACTTGGCGTCCAAGGGCGACACTCTAAATACTTCTGCTTTCTATGTATGCGGGACAGCAACAGAAATGCACTATAAAGCTAAAGATTGGCCGAAAAGGAATTAGATCATATCAGGCAAAAAGAGTATTCAGTTCAAGCCTTTGTTTGAACCGCAAATCTCTCCCTCAATTTCACATTAAACGTGGACAAAAATTTCTATAAAGCAATGGGCGAGGAAGGAGAAGGCTTCAAGTATCCAGGTAAGATTTTTCCACCACATTTTCCAACGTAGTTATAATAAGTTAAGAGCCGGAATTTTTTTTCGGTCCTGAAATGTAAAGACTATTGAATGATAGATTTTTAAGCTAGACTTTCAGGAAAAGAACTTTCAGCGTGTAAATCTTTGGTAATTGTGTTGAAAGATAATTAATAATAGAATACTCGACAGCGCACAAAAATCAAAACTTTCAACCTGTCGGTGGATTAGATAATTTATCTTATTACAATCATCCACTCCATTCCATGCAATTTCCTCTTGCTGATCATGTTTTTGAATTCGTTGTCATAATCTCAGTGTTTTGGACCCCGCAGTATATTTTTGGTATGCTCAGTCGTGTCCTGCAATAAGAACCATTTAAGCTAAGAGTTCGACTGTCTCCATGCAGCCCGTCCTCACACTGCGCATCCTTTGATGTGACGGGGAAAACCGACAGTTTCTTTCTATCAAATGTTGATACGTAGCATCGTTTGTTGTATCTATATAGTGATACGCAACGGGGATACGCAGAAATGCAACAAGTGGATGCAAATACATCACGCGTTTCATTTCCCCGCATTTTCGATGGCTGTTCGCTAAATATGATCTTATCTCAGTACATTTCACTACACAATAGAGCTAACTCAAAGCAGTCTTCAGAAGGAAATAAATACCAAACGAAAAGTTTTAATATTGTTACGGCGAGGATCTCGGTCGAGTTTCATGAATGGATTCACTTATCTCTCCGAAACTTTCGCAAATAGTTTGCTTCTGCCCTGACTGCGCTACCATTCAGCATTAACGCTTCTAGTTTGTCAGCTTTCCGTTAGAGGCGCTGGCGGTCGGTCGCTTAGTAGAGCCATCTGGCACGCTTCCTTGGAACTACTTGGTGTGAAGTGTTTTTCAAGAGCTCCCCCACGAGGTCCGGACCAAACCACGCAGTCTCCTTGTGTTTGCAAAAGAATGAACGGGCAGCCGTCACTGAGTTTACGTACGGGAATTTCATTGAAGAAGCGTGAAAGAGGGGAGGGGTCGGGCGGCGGGAGGGGTTCGATTCTCTCCCCCCCTAATTTCCAAGAACGCGCCCAATTTTTAAATCGGTTTTCCTTTATTCTTTCGTTGAAATAATTTGGGATCTCTTAAGAGAATTGGCGTGCGTAAAATTTTAAGATATCTGAACGTGAGAAAAATTAGCGAGAAGAGTATGTGATAACGTATTCGAGAAAACTCGTTAGTTTAGTGTCCGACCGCAGTTCTGCCAACGGACGGTTTTCTGATCGGTATCTCTTTATTCGATTTAAATTCGCGCAATTGATAAGACTGTAAGTGGTAACCGAAGGGTTAAAGAAGTTACCCAAATTAAGTTCCTTCCTTGGTATAATGAAACCGTGTAATATCGTTGATTTTAACGATGTGACGATGAAAATCTCGAATTTATCATCTATTCAAATTGACAACAATCGACCTACGGATTAAACATAAATCAGCTACGCCAAAACGCACGAAGACATTGAAAGGCAAAGAAGATGATTCGACTACCTTTGAAGCCTAATTTCAGCAGTTCTGTAATTTCTGAATTTCGACACCGAATCATGAATTTCCTGTTTTTCTGATGTAGACTAATCGATTGCATTCTCAATGGACGCAGGAATTTCCGAAATCTTTTTATTTTCTTTGGCCAATTGCTGTGAGTGACATTTCAGGATCAACCGAGTTCCCCTCACTGCACATTCCTGACCATTTGAACATCGTGACTACTGCCCGAAAACCTCGTCTCCCAACCGTATTTTGGCTGCATTTTTCAAACGAAATATATCCTTAAAATGAAGCATATGACTGATACGTCCATTATTTCGCCAAACTCTTTTCCGTTCACTTTTCTGCCCAAAGCACACAATTTAATGGACGTGAGTGCTCGCTTAACAGTGTGCCCACGAATCCAACGCTAACACGAGAAATACTTTCAATATTTATTTTTCTATACGATGAATTTATTGTACTGCACTTGGCGAAGATATGACGGAACCGCAAGAATGTAGAATTTATGTTTATAAGGAGTTTTTCATCGAATTATCGAATAACGTAAGGTTTTTATGATACATGCATATTTCGGAGACAGTGATCGAATCTAGGATTGTTTCAGTTGTAGTCGAAATAGAAAAGACGACAATTGTCAGCCATTGTTAGATACATTTCAGTGTGGCGGCTGCAGTAGATGATAATCATTGGTTAAAGAGAATTAAAAAGATGATTTTCCCGAACTGGGAGCGAGAGAGTTTCTTACAAGTTTAGGCGTTTGATTATTTCGAGAAGAAAATAGAGTCTATTGAAAATTGTAGGTTTATTTGATGAGCGTTCCATTAAAAAGGCAACTTCCGTGAAAATCAAATCAACTCTCGATCGGTAAACATTTCCCAGTTGGGACACAAATCGATTACCCCTCATTTCATTAGACACAATGAGTTATTGACTCGAAATATCCGAATGTTCGTCAAAGTAAACGCCCTCAGTGGGGAAGACGTTTGCAAGGAAAATATAAAATTGAAAACAGAGGCTTGTCTTTAAAGGATGCATTTATGTTCTTTTAAATCCACATAAATACCCCGCCGCCTATCGGCGTGTGGCAGGGGGTGTAAACGCCAATCGTTCGAGTTATATTTTTAGCTTATTAATATCGCGAATCATTCGAGGAAAGAATGAGTCCCTAAAACGACTTGTCCTTGCATCCATTTCTCTTATTTTATGCTTATTAGTCGGATCGGCCGAATTAGTCGCATAATACCGATTACGTCCTCTGTAGATGTACTGTCTCTTAGCAGTCGCAGCCTAATCTCCTTCCTTTCAAGGATTCCCAACCTGCGTCAGTGATTTGCGTAACGGTTGCTTTTCTATCACACTTTTTAAGAAATACTATCGCTTTTTCGTCGTGCGATGTGCATATATTAATATTACTGATTCATAATACTGTATATAACATTCTATAGTAGCATTAGTTTATTAAGGCCTAAGTGAAATTATTCTATCTATTTCTTTCTCGAGTGCGAGTTGATATTTGGTCAAAAAAATTATAAAAATAATTTCAAAATTTTCAGGTTTCACTGTACCGCCATTTATTCAGATTGGAGAACTCTTAGTAAATGTATTTCTCACATGTTCGCTCCCTGTTTTATAATTTTACAGTTCTAACTTTCAGTGTTACTTAGTTGTTTAAAACCACCATAATAACAGAGTGATTCTTGTTTTATTTCTTGTTGCGGTCGCGGAGGACCAATCAAGTCGCTTCGATCGAAGTCTTTGTTACCGTTTGAAATTTTTGAATTTGAAACTGAAAGAGCGAAAAAGGCGCAAAATCAGGAATCGGAATAATTCGTTACTTTTTATCAAAATGTATGACTATGATTATTATTATTTTACAATTCCGCCGCAAAATGACACAAGCTCACGTGGCGACGTTACATTATTCAAATTCTACAATAAACACTTAAGTTCTACAAATGAAAATGTATACATTTGTCTATAGTCACCTCGTCCACTAGCTACAATATTTCACAAAACTTACTAATTGATAATTTAAGCAGCTACAATTACTTAATACAACTGAATATGATTTCGTGTTTACAATTTAAAAAGCTCTGACTTACACATTACAATTACATATGATTAAAAATGCACAATTTAAGCAGCTATGATTTATAATTACATTATTCTACAATAGCTACATCTCATCAAAATCTGCACGTACATTTAACCATCCACTTAAATATCCACTTCATCACAATACACCCCATAAATATAAAAGTTTGCTAAAACAGAATTCCGCGGAGTTGTAGGGAGACGTGTGGTCGCGGGCCGGCCCTGGTGGGACACAAATATTAAGAAATCAAGTGATGACGAAGGTAAGGATGAATCAGGTGAATTGTGAGTTGATGACGTCATTCCAACCTTTATATTTAGTGATGTATAACGAAAAAGACAATCCGCTGAAATAAAATAAAGCCGCCAAATAATCAGCAAATGAAATAGATCTGTTTTATTTTATTTGGTATCCTGACTTAATAAAAATTATTATTATTATATACTAGTAAACGCCCCCGTCAAGCATGACGGAACTTAATTTAGTTTAAAAATATATCTATTATCGTACATATCTGGTCCTCCTAAGCACAAAAAAATTCCGTCGTAAGATCATAATAACTATTTCTTATAAAAATTATAAGAACTGATTATCTCCGACGCTTATATGGGATAATTCATGAAATTAACATTCAACAATGGCCTTAGTCGTTAAGGGGATGGGTTGTTTATTTCCCAAAAATTTTACGAGTTTTTCGTGTGTTTTATCAAAGTTCTCGCAATTTCGAATTTATATTAATGATTCACGACTAAAATAAGATTCTACGATCATTTTCCTTCCTTTAGACACGTGTCTCAATTTCGTAGGACCATTGTTTCTAATTTAATTTTGTAAAAGAAACGATCACTGCAAGTCATGAAAACGTAATTTACGTTCATCTCTTATGGAAACGTATTATGGGCTCCTGAGTTCGAACCGGGTCTTTACAGAGATGAGAATAGTTTTCCTAGGGGTTTCAGCATCGTAGAAACACAATGCAGTTTGTTTCAGATCTCTGAGGCATGCCGTTTCTGAGATAAATAGGACGGAAGGACGGACAGACATTTGCTTTATATATATATGATAATAATATATATGTTTTATAGGATACCGGTCTTAGATGTAAACGAACATCGGCTCGACCGTTAAATTTATTCTCTTTGACTGAAACTTGAATTAGCTGTTCCTCTAACACGTTTATTGTAATGATTTCTAATTTGACTTTATTAGAGGTGATTGAATGCAAAGATAATGCTTGTTATAGTTAGTAAGAACTATCAATTCTTCTATTTAGTGTATGTAATGCAAATTTTCAACAGTTCCTACAATTTGTATAGCACGTAGTTTCCCAGGAAATAAAGACATCACTTGGAACGGCTTCGCTCTTCATAAAAAGCATATTCTCTCATCAGAATTAGAATGTATGAAAGAAGAATACCTCCATAGAGCACAGAAATTGACTAATTCTCCTCTTGAGCATTCGCTAAACTCGATCGACTTGTTTTTTATCAATCGGTGCGCCCCCAAGTACGCAAGCGGCCCGTTTCTTACGAAAAGGGGCTCAAAATAGAGAGACAGAGGCACCCAACGCAGATATCGAGGCGAATGTTTATAATATTATAAGAAGTTGAAGCAAATAATGGAATGATTTCGCGGTCGATCGAATCTTTTCGTTTCTTCGAGAAAACTTACTTCGCTAACGCCTCTGAATTGGTGTAAACAATGCGAAAGGAATCCTCGCAGGAAATCCACTCTTACTAAACATTCCCTTTCAAAACGAAAACGATAATCCAAACTACTTACATTTTCATTTTAATAAAATTGTGAAATTTCCATATCACTATCCAAACATTATTGGCCCAAAAATAACTTCAGTTGAACTTTCGCAATTAATACAATTAACTTCCTTTCACCCAAAAGATTTTCTTTGACAACCATTGCGTACCACCTTTAAAGTTTTCTTTTAGGGTCAATCATCGGTACATAAATAACATTCGTATTTTCTATTATTATCTTTACAGAAGAACGAGTTGTTATGACGACCAGACCTTTAAGTGGGACGAATGGAGTGCTTTCACTTCGATCACAAATAATATCAGAAAAACGTAACGTAAAAATGCAGATTTTTCATTAAAGGCGATTCTCAAAAATATAAGAGTATTTTCGCAGTTTTTTTCATTGAATTTGGCTGGTAAAGAAGTACCAATTAGATGGACACGAAGATCTATCTATATTTGCAGAAAAAATGGCTAAAATTGAAAACTCGCGCCAAACTTTATCGGCTCATTGATTGGGCGAGAGTGGCGGTCGCCGAGTGATTTCCATAAACGGAATGACTCTCAAAAAGAATAGTTCTCCACAAATTCTGCTGTTTTTCATATCTCCAATGTACTTCCCACTTTTTGCATTCTTCTACTGACAAATCCGCTCTTCTCTCTAATTAAACACCGCATTTCTTCAAATTGATCTCTTTGCAAATTACTGACGCAATTCCATTTTGAGGAATTGTTAAAATAAATTAAAATTGCGTACAAATCGTATAATAAAATACCTATTTTGAGTGATCGGAGAAAGTATTGAAGTCGCATTAAGGCATGAATAGTATTTTCGCCTAAGCATTTGACAATTGGAACGCGAGTAGGACGTGCAGAAAATGTAATTTATACTTATTTGCGACATCACCTTCCATTATCTTCTAGGAAAAATTTTATAATATATATATATAATAAAANTGTACATTATAATCATTATTACTTTATATTATTTACTATTTTATTATTACGGTTTCCTACTTCTTTCTTTAGTATCGTATTTTCTTTTTAAAATTAATCTATTTTATCCTCCGGTATTCTATGCCTTGTTTATTCTTTCCACTATCTTCAATCTGATTTTCATCTTTCCTTAAATTACTTTATTATGTTTTGATAAATTTTGCCTACGAATCGCCCTCTCGCTGATCTATATATTTCTTTTTTATTATTTATCTCAATCTTTCTTGTCTTGTTGAATCAAATTTGTTCTTCTGTCAAAATAATTACGGTCTCCTTTGTAACTTCACTTTATAAACAGTCATGATAATAAAGTACTCTGTATATGTTTATTAGTTTAACTTATTTTCAAGTTTAAAGATATCATCATTAAAAGAAGTGATTTGCTGATGGAATCTCATGTGAAGAGATATTCGTCTGTTGCACGATTCCATTGGAGAGAAAAAGATTTTACTAGGTCTCACATTTCCGTTTCATTCATACTTACTGCAGTCTCCTTTTCATAGGGTAGCATAAGACATACATTGACAGTCCACCATCGGCGTTGCAGAGGGTGTGACACGCCAATCTCAACAGCAGTTGCTTTTATTAATTTCCAGGGCTTTTTACGTAATGCGGGAACAGTTTATCGTAATAATTTTAGAATAGTTGTCGTAGGATTTGATTTCCTGCAGAAATACTCTACTTTCTTTATCTTCTCATTCATTTTGTAGGTTTTCTTATTCTGCTATCTCAAGTTTATTCCAAATTTATAAGAGTGGACATTTTTCCTAATAAATATTGAATTGTGCGATCGCATGTGAACTTATAGTTTCAGTTCATAAAAAAATATCCATCGTAATATTTTTAATTGTTCAAGATTTATTACAAACATATCACAAATTTATGAATGAACTCAGTCTTTCAGCAAGCATTCAATTACAATAAAATCACCAATATGAATAATATTAATCGTCTTTATTTGGGCGAGATTGAGAATATAAGTATCCTCTTCTGTGAAACCCATTGCAAAATTCTATACGGTTGTTCATTATAAAGTAATAGCTGAAGAAAAACATAGGGAGAAATATGGATGTAGAAAACCTATGAGATCCTTAGGTAAAAACTATCCGCTGCAGGGAAACAGCCACTAAGAATGGGGAGTGTGAAAAAGATGCGTAAACCCACCCATAGTAACAGCGAGAAGATTCGGAAAAACATTTCAAGAACGAAATGCACGTAATAGACACACTTAATTTACACATTGTAAATGCATATTCCATAAGTACGTAGAGTATTTGTAATTCAATTATACATAATCATAGATCAACAATTCATAAACATAATCAACAATCAATAAATCGCTTTTACATAATAATACATCAACAGTCACATCTATATATATATATATATATAT
>KZ308756.1:70412-137220 GCA_000376725.2 Ladona fulva | reverse complement strand
TATATATATTTTTTTTTCCGAGAATAAATAATGCACATACCACGACATTCTGATATTTATAAGAAATACAAGTCATCGAAGTGCAAACAGCGAAAATTAAATGACATAGACAAACTTCCCTGTCATTGAATACACGTGAGAACAAATCATCATAGAACGTATATAATCATCAATGAGTACATAATAATTTTGGACAATTGCGAACTTGAGAACGAAAAAATGGACGGCTATTTCGAATAAGTCACTATTTTCAGCTTACACGGAAAATCAGGAATATTTGTTAGCAAGGGTGCGAAACGTGGACTCATAGAGGCAAGATGTAGGAAGGAAGAAAAGAATAAAGCAGGAAGTGGCGAAGTAGAGAGAGAGAACTAGGTGAAAGGGGGGAATGCCCTAGGAGAATATAGAAGAATAGGAAAGGGAAGATAAAAACAGAAGTTGTGCGAGAGAAAACGTGGGCTCGATTGTGATGGAATGGAGGAAAAGCCTGAGAGATGTGCAAGTTTTCCGAGCATGCTTTTCAATGAGGAATCCTATAAGGATTGCCAATATAAATACGATCGAAATTTCAAATTTCACAGGGAATTGGCAAAGAAGGATAGTGCAAGCATAATATTTCGTTAATACAATAATTTGGCGTCTGCTTCTCATGCATCACGTTTTCCCTACCTCAGCGCCACACCCTACCTCAATTTCCAATTTGCTCTTCCCTCTGTACCCATTTCCCGTACAACAACAACGTGCAGTTGCCTTCTCTCGCAGTGTTTGACAAAAAATATCCCCACTCCAGGCGTCTTTTTATTTGGCGAGTGGGAGGGTGCGATATCGGCCATGTCACGTGGGATGGGAGCTCCGCGGGGGTCTCGCCACACCCCTTTCGCCCCTCCGACGCACCGTGCCCTTTCTCTGCCCCCGCCTTTCACTCGGGACCCTCCTCCCGGGGGCAGTAATAACCCCGCTATCGTATTTCAGCCTCCCTTCTCCTCTACTATAACATGCTAGCATGTGCCGCCTCGTCCTTAGAATTGTTTAATCGAGCTTCCATACGAGCCAATGTTTAGCAAAATATGTTCCGCAAATTCCGCCATTTCCGCGTGAAAAAGTAAGCTCGACTTCCTATCTAATTTCCGTAACTTTTGGAATATATTTTTGAACGGAATATGTATAATAAACCTGTGTTTAATCTTTTGGTTTACGTAACCAACTTTAAACTTCTTGTTATTCTAATTTATAACAGCTCCGATTAAGTTTCATCCAATTTCTTATTTAACGTTCGAATCGACGCGTTTTCACGAAATTTACGCGCACTTTTTCTCATTTTTGGTCACTGAGATATAAATACGTACATATTTAGTCTTATTTTTATGGCTATTGAAATTGCTATGGGTTAGAAACCAAAATTTTCCAGTTTCATTCACGCAATTGATATCAAGTGCGGATTGCGAATTTATCGCGCGCGATTTAAAAATGTTTTTCAATTCGCGTAAATTAACTTCCGTTAATATAGCCTTAAAATGTGATATATTAAATCTTTCAAACTGCTAGTAAACGTCTCTAAGAAGTTCTCTATTGCTTGTGACTTCATGTTTACGTTCGCTTTGTCAAAAAATGTTTTCGGTGTTTGGGGAGCAACTTTGACGGTGACACACCCATTTTAATTATCAGCTGAGAGACGATATACTTTCGCTCTCTCGGTCATTGTAAATCACCCTTTAACTTCAAAACATTGCTCAAGCAATTTAAAACGATCGATATTATTTATACTAAGGTTTTTCTCACGCATCGCATCTATTTCGAATCCGTCGTTCACATTTTTCTAGGATTTAAAAGTCTCCTAAGATTAAGTTCGATAGAATAATGATATTTCGGTGAGATCCTTGGTTACTGGACGTCGAACAGACAGCAGCGCTTAACAATCGGAATCGCGGAGGAAAAAAATCTTTTCAAGTTCTCCGAGAGAATAGAAGAGGGCTTTTTCGATACGGAAAAATTTTAGGGAAATGGAACGGTGGGAGAATGTTTGGAAGCGATAAATAAAAAATGGCGTTTGTTGCGACCTCAGCACACGTAAATACTTGTTTGTGAAGAGGAAGAGAACGCAATGAACACCTTTGGAAAGAGGAAATAGAGGAGCTAAGCAAGGGCAAAGCAGAGCCCTCGAGCCATGCCTTCCATCGCCACCCCTCGACGCCCGCCCCCACCCCTCGAAGCCCCCCATCCCATCCTGTGCCCCATTCTCCGGTGCGCCATGGGGGCAGTAGCGAGGGATCCGTAGTGTGGGATGGACGGAGGAGTAATGTGCACCGCGGCGCACAGGGCGGGAAGGCGCCGCTCTAGGAAAACCCACCTAAATCAATAACCCCCGCCTGTGACCCAGACTCCCACTCCATTCCCTACCCTCAGCTGCCGCCCCCACTTCATCTCTTTGCCCCCGAACCGAAATTTCCGCCCCCAACGTTTCCTCTCGCACACAGCTTGCCATCATCCTCCCTTTCGCTTTCCTCTTTGGGCGCCCTTCCTCGTCCTCTTCCACTCACGTCCTTTCTTACTCCATGAATAAATACTTTCTACTTCCACTGAATAAACGGGCGATCGGTGTCACGAAAAAACTTCTGCTTGTGATGAGTGCTGAAATATAAGATAGATATGGTATCATAATTGCTAAAATAAAATGCGATAAAAGAAGTATAGAAATATAAGATAGATATGGTATCATAATTGCTAAAATAAAATGCGATAAAAGAAGCAGGTCAAAGAGTAAACATTGTGTATTATTATTTATTGGAAATTATCCAAGGTAATATATATATCGTAAATCGGCACTAATACTGTTTGCCCGTGACTACAAAACCTATGCTGTTTTTATAATTTTCCGCATGGATGTGTATTTTGAAGATTTTCATCGGTGGAAATAAAATATATGCACGACGTACAATTACTGAAAATTCGCTTCTATCCATAGTTGACAGCGCGTCATTCTTCCGTTGGTCTTCAAGTCAGTGGTTTATTTTGAAAACGTCTCAGCCGGTGTGCCCCGCCGCCATCGGTGAGCCGCAATAAATGTTGCCGGGTTTATTTCCTTAATTTTCAACGTTAGTCATCCAAACGCGCGCTAGTGCTTAAATCAACCGACACTCCTGTCGAAACGGAAAGAGTGATCGTTATATTCCATTTTTGAATAGTCAACTCGAAAGGGAACAAGAGATAGTTAAGTTTGGATTAAGAGATAAGTTGGTGGAAGAAAAAAGAACTCGAATGAAATAAACAGCGGAGAGAGACGAAATTAATACCATCCGCCGATGGAAATTACGTTATTATATTCTTTAGTTTTACTATTCGCTATATAGGTATTACAAACCATCGAAGATATTAAAAACCTTATTTCCTAACCATTCTATATTCCCCATACAGGACAATTCTTGGATAATATCTTGTCAGTATTATTCACTATTGTTTTGCAACAATTTGGACTTTCCTTTTGCCAATTACAATCGTCGGTTAACTTTTTTTCGCCGAATAAATTTCACCCTTACGATACGCCGGGAAAAGTCGTTTACTTTTCTAACTAATCCAAATTCTTGTACGGAAACTTGAGGAAAAAGGGAAGTACGGAATCCGCGAGTTTTCTTCCGCAATTCCCGCTTTCAGTTCAACTAAATTTGCCTATCGTTCGTTCCTTTTCTCTTTTTTCATCCATCTTCTCTTCTTACGCACCTCTCTGCGCCGCAAAACCACGCTATCGAATGAGAGAGTGTATGCGCTAGTTATGCGTGTGTGCCGATGGGAGGCTGCATAACGAATAGTGTTTGCGTGTTTGCTGCTTTTTGCTCGCTTATGTGTCCATGTCGATATATCGTTCTCCCCTCCCAGCGACCTCACTCCATCACACACACTGGACATTCCTCCTTGGGAAGGGACTTTCTTCACCTCACTCCCTTCGCCTCACTCCCTTCACCCCTTAATAATTCCTTTGTCTTTCCAAGCTATTTCTCTATTAACCTTCCATACCTTCTTCAACTGTTTTTCCTCTCCACCACTTCCTCGTTTTATTTTCGTCCATTCAACTCTTATTTTCCATTATTAGACGCATATTCGTGTCTTCAAACTTTCGAAGCCATCTTTTCTTAGCATTGTCTTTTTACGCATTTCAACCGAAGTCCGCTTCATCCGCATTCCCTCTTCTCCGAGAAGGGAATATATTCTTTCTCTTTTCTTCCGGCTATATTTGTGAATCTGTCGTAGTTTTTCTCACTGTTTACTGTAATTTTTTTTAAATTACCATTTTCACATCAAAACTTTCGCGTTTGTTTTCTTATCAACCCAACTTACACATCTCGATGGCCTCTCCTTTCTCAGGGTCCACGTTTCACATCCAAACAGCAAAACACTACTCACCAACAATTTTATCAATGATAGGAATAATAAATCTAGATGAGTAATTGTAATTATTTCGATTCCCTTGTTCCGTCATCAGTCTCTTCTATTCTTTCTCTTCATCTGTGCACTATGCGAGCAGTAATGCTTTGGAAATTATATTGGGAAAAGTTTAATTATATCCACTTGTTCTATATTTCCAGTACGTCGATTGTTTGCTCAATCAATGGAATTTGACTGAGGGAATTCGAAGAAGGCGGAGAAATAGTCAAACGTTGACAATGGATAGATTGCTGAAGAAGAGAATTTTGGGTGAAATGCAAAGGAAAGGGTTAAAATTGCAATATGACGCGAATAAGACAAATGGAATGGGCATTGCTTGATGATCCGAGAGATAGAAAAGTCACTTACGTCCAATTATCCTTTTTTGCATTTCATGCTTTAGTTCAGATATGACTAACTTCATCCTTTTGGTTATTTTTTTGCTGTGGAAAATCTTTACTTTTCCACGATTGCAATTGAGTCTGAACGAAATATATTTCCTTTTCTACCGATCAAAAACAAGATCAGAATTTATCTTCTGAAAAGATAAATTTTATTTGAAAAGTGTTGTGGATTTCATTGAAGTGAGGTAACTTTGGTGACTGCCCTCTGGATTAACAGAAGAGTATTTGGAAAGAATTCCTGCGGCGCTCACTTTGCGGTTTCAATCAAACGTCGTTTGTTTTTCGGGATATCGGCGAAGATCTACAGCTGTCCATTCACTTCAAATCGTTCTATCCATTCATTCTCTTAAAATATAATCTTTCGCTTAGTTTCAACGACCAAATCCAAAGAGCCGAAATTATTTAGAATGTTCTTCTTCGTCCCAATCTTATGGGTGAGTAAATTTATTTCATGTTCGTAATTCTCTCCACCCGACTTTGCACAGCGAACTCTATTTCTTTCAATCTCCGAAACTAATTGCTCTTTTGCCGTTGCCTATACTTTCGTAAAATTAAGCCAAAAATTTGTCACTTACGTTTTCTTTTACTGTTTGACTTCCGATTAGTACTTTCACCATTATTTCATCGTTGAGATCTGTGTTTAATTAGAAAAATTAGAATGTATGGGCATAATACAAATAAATATTTTTAAAAGACTTTTAATTTACGTGTCATCGCGAGAACTGCTTGTGTAAACCATTTGTGATATCGTCGGTCGGTCGGTCCTATTTTTTTTAAAGACTTTAGACTTTGAAAATGAGAAATTAAAATATTTTCTAACATAGTGTCTTTCTTGAGAAACATGGGAATTTCTTTGCCCACTAATATTCGAGAGCATTATCTAAGCAGTATTTGCAGCGGAAGTAGTAGCTATAATTTTAATGTGAAAGGGGTTAATTGAGAAGATTACCATTGGATAGAATTTAAAATTTCACCATCGTTCAGCTGTTATCTCGATTCTTTTTCGCGCGCAATTCGAAAATTTCTCGAAGTAAAATCCCTTAACTGCCGATTCGATCCAAATTCCACTCAAAGGAATACATAACGTATCGCACGCACAGCATCAATCCTATTCTATCATTGCGTTCTTTACCCACACTTTTCTTAACAACAATATTTTGCCTTTCCTTTCATTCTGATTTATTGTATGTTCTGGTCTAAGGTATTTCTCGGTATTTCCTCGATTTCACTTTCGCCTATTTTATCCAAACTCTCTGAAGCCAATCCTTCCTATAAAAGTAATTTTATCGCTAAACATTGGTATCACCAATCAAGACTGATTATGGTATGATAATGAACGATCTTCTGGAAACACGAAAGGAAAATAAATTGCTTTATCGTTTATCAAATGAAACTTTTGAAACGTACTTAATGAACTCCTAAACGCAGCTCTTGTCTAAATAAGCAACGGCGATGCCAAAAAAGAAAGCGTCGCACACCTTCAAAACATCATTTCATCGGCCACTTCGTACCGATTCATATTCTAATCGATGTTCGTAAATCTAAAATACATGAGCTGACGTATTCAATTAAAACTCTTAAAATCTCGACGTTTCAAGTTTCACGACAGTCTAAACCTTTTGAATGAAATTTGGCTTTAATCTTACCTATTTTCATGTGTGAGCTTCTAATCTAGAGGTTGAGGAGGGATAATTTGACTGAGGCAACTCATCCTATCATCCTCCATATTTCACCCCATTCGTTGATCTAGTAAATGTTCAATTTCAATTTTATTCCAATGCGATAAAGACGTTACATAATTTATAATAGTGTATTTCGCCTCGATCTTCCAATTCCTCTATAAGCCCTATTTCTACTTTAGCCCTCTCTACACTTTTCTCCTCTATAGCGGAATATTCCCCAATTGGTCTCGTCGAGATTTCAGCTAAACTTCGAGGAAGTTCCTTTGGTCGAAGGGGCAGAGACTAAGATATTTCCTCCCGGGAGGGAATAAAAAAAACATTGCCTATCATTATAATATGTCGCAATCACCACGACTATTGCCATACAATGACTTACATGGTTATCGAAAGGAATTCGTGACATTTTCCTGTCAGACTAAAGATTTGAAGAGAAAATTAAAATCAAGCGCATCAATGTTAAAATGGCGTTGTTTTATTAAAATGTGGCTTCGTTATTGAATATCGTAAATATTCGGAATTCGTTGATCACCTAATCATTATAATCGACGATCTCTGTGCCTTCGTCGACTGCAGACATGGCGGAGGAGTAAAAATGAAGACGTGCAGGGAATGGGAAACTTGGAGGGGAAGCCCATTTTTTCGCCACCGCAAGCCCACACCACCGCTCTGATCCCTAAGTCCCTTTTACGGACGTCCAAAGTCAGCCATTTCCCCGTGCCTCACCCCCGCCCTCACCCCTCACCTCATCCCATCCAAACACGGTTTTTTCGCAGCTCCACTCCGCGACCCATAATCCCCCCTCCATTACCACACTTCGCCTTATCTTTCTACTCCCACTGTTCCATCACATTCTACTTGCCTTCCTTCTTGCTCTACCACCAACTACTCCCACTCTTCCATCACATTCTACTTGCCTTCCTTCTTGCTCTACCACTGTCAATTATCACTCATCCATATCTTAATATTTGCCTTCTTTTTTGCTGTACTTCTGGCCATTCTTACTGATCATTCTCATTATACTTGCTTTTCTTCTTCCATTACCATTTTCCATCAAATCCTCCGCTGAGTTAACTACGTCTTCTTTTGGGCTATGTTGAGACTATGAATTCAATTTATGAATTTTAGAGGCTTATCTATGCGACGTCATTTGGGAGGGGTTAAATATGTAATTGTAAGCAGTAATAAACTTATTCTCTAATAACTGATTAGCGTCTGAATGATTATGGTTCACGTCCGAGAAAATCCGAAAGGGAACAATAAACAGGAATCAAATTCAGTGGATTTTGCCAACTTCGAATGTTTGATGTCGTCATCCAACAGTATGAACAAAATACCATAACTTAAGTTCAAATCAGAAGTTCTTTCATGTAAGTTATTGCCCACTTAGAACGGTGCCATTGCTACTAAATTACATCAGACGTTGTAATGGTGTCTCATTTATAAAATACCAGTTTTAGCTATTTTATTTTCACTTCAGCCGTATTTCAAGGGACATGTTGCAGCATCTTCCAAAATAAAGGGACATTTCTGTTTGGGTCATAAACCATTTAAAAATCTAATCATATTTCTATGAAAATGGTAGGAGCGGAATAGACGTGAGAAATTTGGATTCAAATAATTTTTAATTCACTAACCTTAAATAGTCGATTGTCTTTTGTTGTGTCGTGTCATTTGTAAACGTTTAGTCTGTCATAGACGCAAAGGGAAATGCCAACCAATTATGCTCCTCTCCTTGGCTATCTTTTGGCCTCTTCTTCGATATCTGCATTTAATGCTGCCATTGCAACCTCCGCTCTGTAATGCTAACACAATGGCGCTGCTTAGTCGGACGCCGACTGCAACGCCGCGGTCCCTGACTCGAGTTCCGGCGAATCGGATCTTTGTTGTCTGTTTTCGCAAAGAAGAATAGTTTTAAAATGGGTTTTTTTAGGGGCCTTCCCATTTCCATTAAAGAAAATATTTCTAAACAATAAGAACCTTTGACTTTTTTACCACTGCGAACGTACCTGTACTCAGAAAAAAAATCCAAATAGCTCGGTTTCGATGAACATTAACAGAGAAATCTAAACTGAAGGAGTAAGTCGTGTTTTATCAGACGAAAAACTCCGCTAGTACTCGTAAATAGCTAAATAGGGAAAATGTTTCAAAGAATATTGAACAAAAGTGTATGTTACTGTTATTATATGAACACTATTTGTATTAACTATAACTAAATTTCCAGTGGTAGTAGTTTAATTCGCTATTACGAAATTTTAGAAAACTATTCCATGTTTTAACATAAAGATTCAGAACGTCAATATAAATACGCCGTTAGATTTGTTTGTTATTTTTTCGTTCACAACTTTGAAGGTTGTCGCGGTATTTAAAAGACGAACGCATAACAGCCGCTAAATGCGCTTAAACAATAATAAATGCCAATAGTTATCGTTCGAAGCTCTGGCTTAGTTCCCATTTACTTCTTCTCTTCTTATTCCTCGCATCGCCTTAAGTAGCGCTCAAGTTCTACGAACGATTTGTTGTATTTAACGTCGTTTGTCGCTCTCCTTTAATAACCTCTTTCGCGTCTCCATCCTTCCTTCTTTATCTCCCCTCTTTGCACCCTCTCTTTCACCTTTCCCTTCCCAGCCAAATCACACGACCGAAACCCACTATCTTCTGCTCCCCTACCCACTCTCATCTTCCGTTCCCCCCCACACACAAAAAGCGCCCCTCCCCCCACTCCCTCTCTTGCGAAACTTCCACTGAACAACTCTCCCGTAGGCATGTATGTGCGAGGCGGGGAAGAGTTATGTGGAGTGAGTAGATGCGGGGTGGAGTGGATGCGGGGTGGAGTGGGTGCGGAGTGGAGTGGGTGGGCTCGACGTGGCTCTGCACGTGTGGGTTGCACGAAGGGAGACTGCGCCTGGAAACCGATTCTTAACCGTCATTAAAACTGTTTATTCTTTCGGGATTTAAACTTTTACCGACGCCCAAATCTATCTCATCCGATAGACTTTTCGTTTTTACTTCGGAAATGTCGGAATACCGACTTTCCTTGCGAAATTTTGAGCGGAAAACAAAAAAACACGAAAGAGATCTAGGAACTAAATCCTGAAGGATCGAAGAATGGAAAAACTGTTCTTTCCTTTCTCTTGTTAACATATACGATATATTCGTTAACTTTTTTTCGTGTCTACTTTCGATCTACTGATCTACGCTCGGTGGGATCGCGCACTACGCTACCGTATTCTCATCTCTTGGCGGCGTCTTCCTTTATTCTCTTCGCCCATTTGCACTGCCCCGCAAATATTTAAAGACGACAATACATGTAATTATCAAACATCGGTTCATCTGATATCTCCGTAGATTCGCGGCCTATTTTACCAATTAATCTGTTCTCGTTATACTAAACAATGTGAGTTTAGACTAACATCATTCTAATCCGACGAAGAAGAACACGTTTTTAAAGATATACATTGCGATAACACCCACATTTTTCGACAACTTTTATTTGCGCTTTCTTCTTCTAGCCATTTTGCAGTCAATCACCGACTGCTTTTGCTCATTTCCCAGCAGCGGAGGCTACGTGATCATCGCGAATTTAAATCGTTTTGGTCACGAAATCTTGAGTTCGTGATATTTCTATTTCTTGAAGATTAATCACGATTGTGCGTCCTAAATATTTCAAATTTTATGAAACAGTTAATAGTCGATTAAATCCAAGACTATTCTTTTCAGTCTGCACAATGTTTAGCTTGGTCACACAGGGCGAAATTCCAATTGATCGCAGACTTTTTCACATTTTTGTAAATAGCAGATTTTGTTTCGTTATAATGAAGGCATTGGAATCTAGGTGGTCATCGAAAAGGGTTGCGAATCAGATATATCCGCGGATCCGAATGATTAATTGAAGGAAAATAGGAATGATAAGCACTTAATCGATTTCAGATCGGAGATATGTTCGACAGAAATGAATATTCTACAATCGGAAGTGTTATAATGTTCGTCGAGCGTGGTTCTACATCAAAATGCTTTCTTTTTATAACTATCTTTGTCTCTGCCTGTAGAGAAATATACTTTCAGCTGAAAGAAGACTGCATCGAATTTAAGTATTTATTCCCATTTTTCGATGATTAGGCCTTTCTGCTGCTGTTGGCAATGCCAGTATCTGTCGAATTCTCAATACGTGTAGCTAAGATAGGCATTTGCGATGGTCTGATCTGTCGCCTCTAATTGTATGGAAGAAGTTTCATCGACTGCAATGTTTATATGTTTTCATTTTTCCCTTTGAAATTGCGTTCGAGACTAATCTTCAAACAACAGATATTTCGCCGACATTGGAATATTTCGAAATCTAAGGTATTCGAACAAAGTTGTGTTTTATCAAACTGAGTAATTAATAATTTTTCGATACCTTAAAAAGGATATAAAGTTTAAACTAAGCCCTAACTCTGACGTTGGTATCAACTCGCACGTTCCCAAAACAGGCGGATTACGGCGTTATTCCTTATATTTTAAACTTCCGTTGGGTGCGGACGTCGGAGACAAAGAGAATATCGAGCTGCGGATCCGAATTTTGAAGAAAAAAGTGACGTTTTTCTCTGCCGTAGTGATACCGATTCGAAAGAGAGATCCCCCTGTCGCCCGCATCCCAAAGCCTTTTCTTCTCCCACCCACATAACGGCTTCCCATCTCACGAGTGGACGTGCCCTTCACTGCTTTTACGCCCATCGCGCTGGCCCTGGCCCCCACCCCATTCCCATTGGGTTTACTCTAGCGACGCTCTGGACCCCGCTTCCAATCCTGGAGAAGATGTTTGTGGGTTAGTTGCAGGAGTGCTCTTCAGATCGATATTCTACTTTATTGTTTATACCATTTTGTTGTTATCATTTTTATACCTTCGTCTCCACGAACAGAAGAGCAGATTACGTTTCGATGAAGATGGACTCCGTCTTGTTCTGTGATTTTTAATAATTTTCGGTAGAATTTCAAGGATACATCAGCTGGTTTTACGCTGAAATTTTCTAATACTGCTCTCATAAATACGTGGAAGCCGTCCCGTCTGCTCAACCTATTTCTAGCAACAACACCACTAATTTGTTTACTTCTTCTCGACTTGCCTATTTCTGCTTTACGTGAGATTTTGGCTTCGTCTTCCAATTGAGCTTCTTTTATCGAAGAGAATTTTATCAGTTCTGAAGTTAATTTTCTGATCTTCCACTTGGAAACGTAATTCTCCTTTTTAATTCTTTCGGAAAATAGAACAGAAATAAACAAGAACTAATAAAATAAGTAATACGCTAGATAACACGTGAACGAGACGTCTAATTATTCGCTAATAATGTAAATATAGCACCGTTTCCATATCATATATTTTCTATGATTCCTCGCATTTCTTCAGCGGTTTAATTACAGCGGAATAATTTAGCTGTTTTAATGGCGACTTCGACGGCGTTGGAATTGTGCGCGTACCAACGCCGAACTCCCGGGCTCGAGTCCCGACCACTCCTTTTAGGGAATGGACGCGTCTTCTATTGTCGGGACCTTGTTTTCTCGTGAAACAAGTGAATCNAATGTTTCTCTCTCTTTGGCAGGCAAATTTGGGTGCATTTGGAAAGGAACAGTTAGCACACTCTTCATTGCCTCGAAATGCGACTCCTTGGACAGTTTCCGTACAAATCGTCTTCTCAAATCGGCGTTTGCATCACTGCACGGAAATGCCAATGCTACAAACACCAGAGGAACTCCCGGGCTCGAGTCCCGACCACTCCTTTTAGGGAATGGACGCGTCTTCTATTGTCGGGACCTTGTTTTCTCGTGAAACAAGTGAATCGCGATGTGATCAGTCACTAATTCCTAACTAACTTAAACTTCCATCCAAATTGATAAACCGAATCGATTAACAGCGCCGCTGTGCGATGAGATCGCGAATCAAAATCGATTTTCGCCTCTCAAACTGTGATTCCGTCTTCGTTTCGCATTCCTCACAGTTTCACTGCTCATAATTGTGATTTCCTTTTACCTTATCTCTTTTTTATTTTTTAATTCTCTCTTCCCTTCTTTATATTTTAGTGCAGCTTTTTATCTCATCACGAACCCTGTATCAATTCTTGATACATATATTCGTATTATTCTAAACTCTTTGCACGCATCGCAGTATTTTTTTATTTATTATTTCTCTGACTGCAAACTTTGATGAACCTTTATAGACAGTTATTTCCGTTATCTTGGTCTGTTTGCGTTTTATCGATTAAAACATTGAGTAGTCAATTCTGTTGCATTCCTTCTCCTAATTATAAATCTGAAGGTACATACCTTCGGTAATTCAGTCGATGATCGATTAATGTTATCGCAGACAATTCTGTCGCACGCGTTTAAATTTAAATAACTTTTATGATATTGAATTGATTTCAAACTGGTCTAATAATAGTCATTAACGTGATATTATCTAATACCGAATATCTAACTTGGTCGTGTCAGATTTTACGTACATCATCCGCTCATCTTTTATGAAAAAGTACCTATAAAACTATATAGTCATTAATTTTAAAGTAAAACTTTAAATTGTAATTATAAACTAAGACCATACCATAAACTACGAATAAACAATTATACTGCTAAGCATAACATTAAATTAAAACCATAATATATAACATTAGGCAAAATATGTAAGAAAGGCCATTTAAGGTGATATGGATAATAGTAAAACAATCAAATGAAAGTAAAATGCGATCTTCAACTTTATGACGGCGAAACTACGATCCGTGATTAAACTGTAACTTTATCACGAGTGAGCGTCGCTATCCCTGGATTTTCTAGACTCCCAAGATCACTTCCATTTCCACCCCCTCTTTCCGCAACATTCTCTCGCCTTTTTCACTCTCTTCCTTTCCCCTCTTCTTATCTCACCCCCTTGCACTGCTGCGTCGTTTCTATGTAGTGTCCACGAAAAAAGCGGAAGGAATGGATTGTGGGAGCTCCTGCCTCCGTTGCTGCTGCAGGCTGTAATCCGCTCTTCCCCTCCTTTACTCTTCTCTCCAGATCACTCCATTCGTTAACCTACCTTCCCTTGCCTCCCTCGGTAGGTTCATGCGCCCTAAAACCCCTCCCATTCTTCCTTCGGATAGCGATCCCTCCCCGCTCAATATCTGACCCAACCATATCTTCTTTCTTCTCTTTATCTCAAACACTTTCTTCTCCGACCATCTCTACCGCTACTTCCTTTCTTTTCCTATTCTTCCACTCAACGACACACCCAAATTCCCAACATCTTCCTTTCTAGAGGTCCACGTTTCAAATCCAGACCAAAGATACACAATGTGCGCCTCTCTGTCTTCGAGGGCGTCTTTGCTTCCAATAAAAATTCATTCAATTAACAATCAGCTACTCTTCCTCAATATATCCGATGCCATAGACGCAATCAGAGTAATTGCCGACCCTAATCTAGTTTTTCTCTTTCCATGTCAACTTAGCCGCGACATTCGCACAATCAAAACGTTCTAACGCACGCTCAGTATTGTGCTGTCGATGGCCACGTTTCACTGCCAATGCGCGATCATCTCATCGAAAAACTGAGGGAAATTAAACCCAATCGGTCGCAACTTCTTGCAATGTTTTGCTCTATATGCCATCGTTAATTCAGAAATTTTTCATTCTGAAGGTAAGAGGTAACTTTGTAGTTAGTATTAGAATCGCCCTTGGTAGTAAAACTGGGTACTCGCTCTTAGAGACTTACCGAAGTACACCGAAAGTGTGTACCATCCATCCCTAGTAACGGCAATGTCCCAGTAATTAAGCACCTTTCTTCACTGACCCCACTTTCGCTCAATAATATCGTTGTTCTGTCGTTAATTTCTCCCCTTTTATCTCTTCTCTTCTACTTCGATCAGGGGGCCCACGTTCTTTCCGCATCCTTCCTTTCATCGATGTGTTTTGTGATTGTCATCAATTCTTCGCTTAATATTTTCTCTTCCGACACTTTTTGCTCTGAAATACGTGGTGACTCACTATCCTAGAGGTATAGGGACTTGGCGCTCTCAGGGCTACAGTCCTGGTCTAAGTGAACACGCTTTGGAAGTATTTCTAAATTAGTTTCCTCGGCAATTGATCCATGCTATTCCACAGTCAATCGACCACAGCTTTCTTAAAGTGACGTAGTTAACTAAAGAATATATTTTATCATAAGGGATAGCGTGCACGGGATACGGGTACTTAAAGCCAAGAAGGGGACGAGGGGACAATAGTGGTTGGGGTCCCTTGAATCCCTAAAATAAATCTATTGGTTGAAATCCGCATAAGTAACGAAGAAAACCCTAATTTTCGAATAGAAATCTGGGATATGATTACAGGGAATCAAAGGATAAAGGATATATAGCGAAAATTCAAAGACCTTAATTTCACATTGTCTGTCTGTACAGTCTTCGGACCGAAGGCTGGTTTGAAACTCATCCCTCATAAGCTACGAAAAGCTCTGGAGAGGGGTTTGAGGCGACTAGGCAAAATGAGGAGTGAGGTAGTTTGCCATTGCTTTCTTCCCTGAGCCAGAATACTATAAGCGGAACAACTCCGCGTAAGTGAAGCATAATGACTCTCCGAGTAACACTTTCGTAGCATTCAGAGACCTTAATCATTACCATTATTCAGCATCACTCATACCTCACTAGCTTCCATATTATCACAACCATGAAAAAACTGAGATAAAAGTTAATGAAAGATACATTTTCCTCTATCCTGTAGGGAAAGAAGAATGTAAAATATTCCATTTATCAGGACGTGGTAGCAGGACGAATTTTACATTACATTAGCAGAATTTAAAAGTCGTTGGGTGAAAGAAGAAGAAAGAGAAGTTCTATTAGAAGTGTCCTCGCTTTAATGACCAAGATAATAAACGAAATCGAATTCGATGCGTCTCCGTCAATCACAACGTCCCGAATTGTGTTCTTCTTCATACTTTAGATATTATTTTATGCGTTGAAACCATTCTATACTCCTCTGGTAACGAAATTCTGGCTAAAAGGATTGTCTAACAAAATGTAGAAGGTACATTTCGAGGAAATACGCGGCTTAAAATGTGTTATCTTTTATTTATATTTCCTGGTTAACTAAATTTGAAATTCATACGGCACTATCGGTATGTAGTAAAACTCCTCTGGCGCCCCTCCCGCCAACTGCTGTAATCACCTCAGAAATGTTTCTCTCTCTTTGGCAGGCAAATTTGGGTGCATTTGGAAAGGAACATTTAGCACACTCTTCATTGGCTCGAAATGCGACTCCTTGGACAGTTTCCGAACAAATCGTCTTCTCAAATCGGCGTTTGCATCACTGCACGGAAATGCCAATGCTACAAACACCAGAGACAACCACGGGTTATGCAGTAACTGCCGGTATATGTAGAGAATATCGCGAGGACTACGCACTTGGTTAGAAATAATCATTTTCCACCTGAAACACGCATTCGAACGCTTTAATTAGCCGCTATCGATCCCTTCCACCGAAACATCAACCGATTCTTTGACGTGAAAGTACCACATATTGTACAAGTTGGAAATTATACTCTCATAAGTGCGGTAGTTAGCGTGGAGATATTTACTTCGTTTCAGTTACTTCGGAATCCATACGCCATTATGATATATACTTCGAGGAATAGCATTTTGTGTAAGAATACTTTACTGGTTGCACTCTGTGTAAACTTCACCGGGATAACAGACGTTCCGGCTTCCAGCAGTGGGAACCAAGATTCCATCGTGGTCTTTGCTAGAATTAGAAGCGAAGAAGAAAAGCTGCATAGTCGCGAAGGGAATTATCGGCATGAATGATGCGATAAATGTAATGGTGGCGATACCTATCCTCCAAGAGTAGAGAAGGTGTGTGCCATAGAATCGCAAAAGGAGGCGTAGTGTGTCCCTAAGGAGTGTGCGTGATCGATCTTTGACACGTGCACCGCTCTCCCGTGTATAGTGCTGCGCTACCAATCATTAACAGCCCAATTTCTTCTTTCGTGGGTGAAACATCGGTGGCTCTAGGAATCCGATCTAAACAGCTCTCGGTCCACCTTTCTTCCATATTAAAAAGAAGAATACGCTTTCGAAGGACTCAGGAATCATCATATCATATTCCGAAGTGTCCGTCCGTCCGTCTGTCTGCCCCCTCTCTATCTCAGAAACGGCTTGATGTAGAGATATGAAACAAACTGCATTATGTTTCTGCCAATTTGTGAACCCCGCCAAAACTATTCGATTCGAGATTGCGAGAATTTTGATGAAACAAATGGGAAATTACTTTCCGAAGTGGTGTCCAGGTTTAAAATAGCTGCCGTCTAGGTGTCAGCACTAGCATTAGTCCAGACATTTGCCCAGAATAAATCTATGGATGCATTGATGTTCGGAATTCGAATGAATAATTTTAACATATTATCTGGCTGAGTTATTAAAAGTATATTTCGTCTAACCATCGCTGTTCTTTATAATTTCGACGGAATCAAAGTATTAAAAAAGTAATATTTATAGATAAATGAATTTCAATTAATATCGTTTATTTTTTGTTTATGCGTCTGCAGGAAACAAGTTCTGTTTCTACCAAAGTAAATACTTTGACTCATGACGTGAGAGAAATGGGATTGAAATAACAGTGTTCTTTGAAATTGCGTCAGTTAATTTAAGAGATTTACTAAGCACCGTTACTTTTAGAACGATAAATAATATCAAAATCCACTACTACGGCCTCAACTTTGTGGTAGCTATTCATGATGAAAAGAATAACGTGTATAAGTGTTTCTTATTCTTTTCTTCATGATAAATAATATCTTTTGAATTGAGTGATATAATAGATATACTGTTTCTGTACATTAAATAAAATTTCAAAAAAGTGGTAGATATGGTAATTAGAAGTGGTGCTGAGTCCAAAACACTCATTAAAAAAACTGTCTGTCTGTCTGTTATTGCATCACACAAAAAATTTTTAAACCAATTTTGCTGAAATTTGACAGGGTGATAATATATGTCCTGAATTGACACATAGGCTACTTCTTATACTGATGTCTTACATCTTTCGATGGTTAAATGGACCATTATGTTTATAATGACGTCATAGGCGGAGGTGGGTTGAGAGAGAGAGGGGTGGGGAAATTAGGGGTGGGGAAACATTATCTTCCCCTAAAATTCTATAACTAAACGTTTTCCAACTTTCAAGATTGGCAGATCAATACATCTCTTCCCCGCACAGATTATAGGCTGCTTTTCATCTGCCTTTTAGTCCCCGGTTCGATCCCAGACGAGGAAAATATTTCCCAAAAGATGTGCATGTGGAGTTCACTTTTACCACTTGCAGGCTTCGTTTATTTCGGAAAATTAAATCAGAAATAGGCGAAACACCAAAATAAAGGAAATTGAATGAAAATTCTTATTTTGGCCGTGGAACATTGATTTCGATTAATGAAGTTTTATTAATATCGTTTCTTTTGTGTTTAAGCGTCTGTAGCAACTTAGAGTTGTTTATAGCAACGTAGATGCTTATGGATGTTGACGTAAAAGAAAGGGAATTGATATAAGTTTCTTACTTGAAATTGCATCAGTTAATTTAAGATGTTCTCTGTGTATTGGTACGTTATAGTAGATAGTATTTTTATGCACTTGATTTTATATTTGTAAGATAGTATTTTTTATAACTAATCTTATGACTTAAAGTGAAAAATGACAAAGTTTTCATGAAAGTTGATTTCATAGTTATAATTGACAACATTTTCTTTACAATCATTTAATTATTAGCAAATTATTCGAAATGTATCCGGGATCAAATAAACCGTCGACTAGTAACAAATATCGTGAGTTATTATAGTCTTACGACGGACACTTTCTGGCTTAGGACGACAAAATATATACGATAACAGATATGAAGTAAAATTAAGTTCCGTCACTCAGGACGCGTTTACTAATACTTCAATAAAACATTTTGTGATTCGCGAGTGTTGTAAATATAATATACAATCCACGAGGTGTTTAGTCGGCTCATCTCGTTCAGTGAATGATTTTTTAAGAAATATTTGTCGAGGAAACGCGAGCTTAAGTATCTGAAGGGCAAAAGAAATCGTGTATGCTGCACACTCTCTCTTTCATTGGCGCCCTTGCATCAGAGCCGTCCTGCGGCTCGTGGGCCGGTCGCTATGTGCCCCGCGCCTGTAGGGGCCCCACACCTTTGGGTGTTGGATCTGTGGAGAATCTCCGCTGGGAATAGTACTCGAAATAATCTGTCTGGAAAAAAAGGTAGTAAAACGAAAGGATCGTCAAAAGCGATTACAAAAAATGATTCCAAGGGTCATTTTCTCAAATGGTCACGTGAGGAAATTGATAAGATTGAAAAATGAAATTTTTACCACGAATTTGCTGTTTCAACTCGTCTAAGGCTTTGATGTAGTCGCAGATAATAGTTTAAAATTTAGCTGCTAAAATTTTAAAGTTGGTATTAAAGCTCAGTGAAGTGGGTGTTTATTTGCCTCGAGCGATAAGACCAGCACGGAGTAGTTTTGGGGACTCTAATGAAGGAAAATATACTTCAGATAAAAAACTTCGATGTCGGAAATGGTAAAATCCTCTCATAAGTGATGAGAAGAAGACCTGAGAGCCATTGGTATCCGTCCGAGAAGCTCTGAAAGTTTAAGGTGGCTAACATCAAACTGTATTATTTCAAATATCTGTCAACGTTCACCCTGAGATCCTCTTACAGGTTTAAATATCCTACATGTTATCAGGTCCTACTTTATATTTAAGTGTATATATGTTAACCTAAATTTATTGTTGAAATCACAATAAAATTGACAATTTGTTTGTCAATTTTAATTGGCATTTAATTTTAATCAAAAAATTTACGTTGTTAAGGAATTCCACCAAATATCATTTAGCAAGTTTGATTGTATACATGCTTTTTACCCAACTTTAAAATTTATTTACATTTACAGGAGGGCGCGACGGGGGCGGAGAGGCAGGTATACAAGAGAGTGGCGGTAGTGGAAGATTTCTTCGACATCATCCGAGGGGTTCATGTGGACGTGGAAGGGCGAGCAGGGAAGCACGCTGGACAGAAGAGGACCTACAGAGCGGTCAGTCAATCCACACAAACAATTCCTCTTTCACCCTCGATTTTAAGCGTTTTAAAGTAACTTTCTCATTTCAAAATTCTCGTCTAACTGGGCAATGATGGGCGAAGATAAATGCAGATGCTGCGTAGTTGTGCAACTATTGTTTCGCATCTTTAAAACTCATGGACCAATAGCCATCAGCCCTTAGTTGGGTAGCCTCTAAGGACAAACAGATGTCAGAAATATCGACGTGTCTGGTACTCAAACTCAGGTCCCCCACTTTCCGGGCAGGTGTTCTAATCAGTAAACAGGGTCGCCATGGTTAAGGGGGCCTTGGTTCGAGTCCCAGACACATCGATATTTCTCATATCTGTTTCGCTTGGGTTTCCCTTTCCGTAATTTGTGACTTTTCTTTCCCTCATCCGAAGAGAACCCAGAAACAATCAAATTTCGGTATCCGTGTCAGTACCAGTTTCCGTCTGTTCGCGGAAGTATTTTGATGCACATAATTGACGTCACTAATCGCTTGTGTGCGATTAGCGATATAATTATGTGAGACATAGCGTCCGAACAAATCGGGCGAAGTTTAAACTGAAATAGGGTAATTTTAATGTGCGTTTTTGTGAAAGGAACGGAAGTTTCCGAAATCGGAGTTAACTTGGGGAACATTTGAATAGAAAATCTTGAGCAAGTAGTATTCCAAGCAACCCTTTTTCCTTTCCTTTTCATCGACCTCTTCATTTTCTCAAATTTCATCGGCGCTTCCTCAGCACGGATTTCTATGTTTGCTTCCGAATAAGTTTTAGACATTTATTGTAATTTCCATCGTGTCTCCTCCACGTAAATCTTCTCAGTTGGTGCTTATGAAAGATAGTTTTCCGCCATTAATTTATGTTGATATCAACCCCTGTTTCAGTCACCTTTTCGAGTCACTATCTCCCCCTTATTTTCCTTCCTCTCCATTTTAAACGATCGCATTCCGATCGTCAAAAATAATTCAATATTCTTCTCCTTCGACCTCTTTTAGCATGTTCGTACATTTTCACGCACATCTCCGTTTCGTGCTCATCTATACGCAGAGAAGGAACTGTCCCTTTTAATATGGATTGTTTCTATTCTAATCATTAAGCATTACACAGCCATTATAATTTATGTTGTATTGCAGAAAACCCTTGACTCATATTGCGCAGCATGCAGATTTATTATGTCTTAAGATGGACGTTAGTGTGTCCTCGGAGACTAACGTGGTAATTTCCTCTCCACAATGCACTATCACAGCCGTTAGATGAAATGATTTACCACACCTGTAGTTGGATGATTGCTGTCGTTTTACCGACAATTAACTACTCCTTTTTCACTCATATGAAGATACTCCATGGCTGCTTATAAGTCACGCTATCTTAGCAGCATTTACAGGTCATCTTTTAAAATGTTTAGTGGTTTATCCACAACGATTGCTGCGACACGGAAGATGAATCTTAATATTGTTCGATGAATAAAAGCACCCCAAAGCTGCTCTTCGCGAATCCGTGAATAAATTCAAAAGGATGTTTAGAATCACTTTGAAGGAAAGTATATCTAATGCAAATATGGGGTTCGCATGAATTCTCACAGGTGAACGCAATCCGTATGTTTCCCAACAGAAGTTCATCGAAAATAAGCCATAAAAGCGAAGCATGTACAACAAAACAAACAAGGATCAACCGATATCACATCATCTAACTCAACCTAATCTCTAAAACCTATGCCTCACTTCGTTTTTTGTTGCTTTTGTTCAATATTGTTTCTTATCTCACTCGAAACAAGGTTTTTACGAACTTTGCCATTATATCGTAGCATGTTTAATTTATCGGTAACAGTTAAGATATTTGCTCTGCTTTTGTGATGTCTTTCTCGTGATGTTCTCGTGACTTTCCCGGTCGCTGTTGGGAACAACTGTACAAATTAATGTCCTTGGTTCAGTCTCCGGATTCCTCAATAAAGGTTTATTGCCGAGCGAAAACTTAGGAGTGCACCAATGCTAAAAAGTACATTCACATCCAAATAGAGTGTAGCACTCAAGCATACGGCCCAATGGGAATAAGAGCCATCATATATATAAAAAGCAAATGTCTGTCCGTCCCCTATTTATCTCAGAAACGGCTTGACTTAGAGATCTGAAACAAATTGCATTGTGTTTCTACGATGCTGAAACCCCTAGGAAAACTATTCTCATCTCTGTAAGGGTCCGGGTTCGAACCCAGGAGTCCATGATACGTTTCCATAAGAGATGAACGTAAATTACGTTTTCATGACTTGCAGTGATCGTTTCTTTTACAAAATTAAATTAGAAACAATGTTCCTACGAAATTGAGAAAGTGTCTATAGAAAGGAAAATAATCATATAATCTTATTTTAATCGTGAATCATTCATATAATTTCGAAATTGCGAGAACTTTGATAAAATACACGGAAAATTCGTAAAATTTTTGGGAAATATCCTACCCAACCCTTTGACGACCAAGGCAATTGTTGAACATTGATTTCGTGAGTTATCCCGTATAAATGTACCGGATAATCAGTTAGTATAAGAAGTTCTATAAGAAATGTACGTAAAATATGATTTCGCGACGTAAATCACGTTTTCATGACTTGCAGAGGTTGTTTCTTTTACAAAATTAAATTAGAAACAATGGTAACACGAAATCAAGAGAAGTACCAAAAGAAAGGAAAATGATTATAGATTCTTATTTTAGTCGTAAAATATTGATATAGATCCGAACTTTCGAAGATTTTGATAAAACACACGGAAATTTCGTAAAATATTTGGGACGACTAAGGCCATTGTTGAATGTTGATTTCATGAATCATCCCACATAAGTACACGGGGATAATCAGTTCTTATAATTTTTATAATAAATTTAGGTAAAGTAAGCTTTCATGACCTGAAAACAGTAGAATAAATATTATAAATAATGATAAGAAATATTTTTAGTTATTATGATCTTACGATGGAATTCTTTTGTGCTTGGGACGACCAGATGTATACGATAATAGATATATTTTAAAACTAAATTAAGTTCCGTCATGCTTGACGGGGGCGTTTACTAGTTTTTAATATAACTTCCAAAGACATTCGATCAAATAATGCCTTAAGAAAAGAAGCGGGTCTTGCTGGGCGAGTACGCGAGCTAATCACATACGCGTGTGAAAGGTATTGCGTTGGAGGGAAGCCTAGGTTGGAAGAATGAATCTGTGCTTTCGGCGGAAGTCGTTCACAAAATATAGAATATTTATTTGATATGTGTGGGAAAAGGAAGGAAATTCGGCTCAATGTCGGCTTCGCACTAATTACGCACTTCAGTTGAATCTATTCGAGTTTGCTCATTGGTCGACTTTGTTTTACTTTTCTGTTAGTCTTTTTTCAATTTCGGCGTCGATTGTCGTTGTTCTTCATTTACAATGCGTTTTGCCGTTATTGAAATAACTCGTTCAGAGATTTTTTCACTTCTTTTCGGGTAAGAATTTATTTCACACCTTTTATTCCTCGTTCAGAGATGTCGAAGGATTGATGGTATTCACCGATAAACAAAATACAACTCTACCTATTCCCATAGTTAAGCCCAAATAATAACCTCTACATCAAACGATGTTCATAGAGTCAACGCTAAAATAGTTGTGAGTTATTCCTCGAGCTGAATTTGTTAGCCTCGTTGTTTTCTGCGCCTTGAGGCTGCATGTGACCGGCCCTGGCGTCACGGATTATCTCGAGAAAGTTCCGATTATAATTATGAATCCGGATAAAATTCGTTTCTGGGTTATAATTTCCGCACGAATTTAGTTCTTCCTTATATTACATGGTTACGGTTTTTATTTCACTTCAGCATGCCACGTTCTTGCTGAATCCCTTTCCTCGATCTCTTTTTTCTTAAGCGAAATCCATTTAAAGTGCTTTTGAAACCAACTGATTCCCTAAGGATGAATTTGCTTGCTGTAGCCGCTTCGATACAATTGCTGATAGTCAGGGAACTCGGATTACTTGAATGGTATAGTCAAATAACTATCGACCTATTCCAGAAATCTCCTGCAAATGGCAGCTCCTCTGCGTCACTTATCTTATTATTCTATATTCCACACCTCTTGCGCTTATATCCCAAATACGTGTACAGACTGATCCTTTCAAATCGCACCCTCAGACGAGTATAGAGAAATTAAATGCTGTTCTTTGAGAATAACTTTCCCAAGTATCTCGTACATACCTCGTACATACAAATTGTACATTGACGCTTAAACTGTCACTGGTCAAATATTATTACCCATTTAACAGCAGACAAAAAGATGCTCTCGTAAATGGAGAGATCCTTATGTTGTCTAAATAGGATATTTGCTGATAATCATTGAAAACAGGAAAATTATTCTAGTGGATGTGAGTGTGGAGAAGGCTAATTTAATAGATGCGATTAAGCATAACTCGTACCTCTTTAGCTCTCGTATTATGACAACACATTCCTCTGCCGTAAGGAAAATAATGAATATTTCACAACACAGAATGGTTGGGTAGCAAAACAAGTCCTCTATTAGCCCCTATACGAAATTTCTTAGCTTCGACGCCCCCAAAACTTCGGCGCCCTAGGCGACTGTCCGTACCTCAAGTCGGCTTCCATTTCCCACGCCCTGGGCACGTGTCCCATTTGTCCCGCCCGCACTACGGCTGTTGAGTGTACTTTTTCAAACTTATTTCGAGTACAAATTCCATTGGAGATTTTGAAATTCTCTAACATCCATAGGAGCGGGGCCCCCATAGACCACCGTCCTCCTTCGGCTCTCGATGGAAGCAAAAGACCGCTTCGCATTGAAATTCTTCCCTGGGTTGATTGACCTCGTACATACAAATTTCAAGGATTAATTATCCATTAGTTGGGATTGAAGCGAGGGATTGTGTATCACAGTCGTACGTACCGCTATTCATTAGCAACTATTAATGGCAATTAATATTTAGTAAGTAATTATTTTGAATATGTTTGTTAGGAATTCATGTTCTAATAATCGATAATTCTTTGCTATTCGGAATCGCGAGCCATTTGTCACCTTATTGTGGATGTTCAGATGACGCCAATGCGTATTCAATTCATACAAAAGTGTTTTGTTATTCGGCAGCTTATTTATGATAAAACCAACAAGATTAACCTCGGAAAGTGCCATTTCACGGATTCAAAATTTCATATCTCAGACATATCTCATTTGCCTTGAAAATTAAAAGCTCCAGCTCGAGGAAAGCGGTCTTAAATAATTACTCCTGCCTTCCAAATACCCATATTACACTCGATATCATTTTACGCATCAACGCCACATCCGGACATTCTTGGAAATTCTTTCCCTAAATCCGTTTGGGAAATCTCAATATGCTTTCGATTTTTAAAGTTGAAAAGTGTAAATTTGCAATTAATTTCCTCTTCTTCTTTCGCTTCGATTGGCCCTAAGAGGAGAAGCTGCGCGTCTTTGGAGAGTATCTCCTTGTGGAGTCGGTGGCGAAGTTCTCTAGGATAGGGAGAAACTTCACCTCGGTGACCTCGGGAGGGTGAGAATCTTGAGACCGGTTTTACAGGTGGTGGTGGTTGTGGGAGGGCGGCGAACTACTCCCTCAGTTTAAATGTCCCTCCCCTGGCATCGAATTCCGACCCTCGAAAGGGGGGGAAGCTGTATCCATTCCACAGAATTAGGATTTGCCATAAAAAATAAAACACTCCTCCGATTCTGGAAGTCAGGAAATTGCATGTGTTATTCTTAAACTTTGTAGTGGAAGATTCAATATAATTGCTATTTTTGCCACTTAAGTGTGGATGTGAGAATATCTCCTACCACTTACCCCTGCATACTAACGTAAGAAGATTCGTTAAGGGTATTCTTTTTAGCGATGGAATCATCTTATCCCTTTCATTTAATGCTGCATTACAAGATTTTCTAATTCTGATTTCGAATTAATTTTAAACATCTCTATTTTGTGAATAAATCTCCCGTCATGGCTCCAACTTTCTCTGGTTCTTCTTCGTATGTATACGTACGTATCCACGCTCAGAACTAGAATAATAATTTCGGTATAATCGTAGTACTTTTATTTCATCCGATACAGCAGAATTGCAAGCCTTTAAGTACTCCTCAGTTCAGTTTTCTTCTCTCCATCTGAAAACTGTTAACCGGTTAGAACAAAATTTTTCTATCATCTTTCACTTTCTTCTCAGAAAATTATTATAGTCATTCAAAGGATTTTTATTAATTCTAAAACTTCGTTGCATTAAAAAAAACATTACAGTTGAACATCTGATTTTAAATAAACAACAAGCAATCTAGGACCAGTCGTGGAAATCTAAATATTAAGCGTCCACTGTCACCAGTTTTGAATCACTGCTGTACATGATAAGGAATATTTTTCTATTTCCACTTCAAATAAGTTTGAAATAACTAATCGCCGTATAAGTAACCCTTTGGCGATCTTTGAAAGATCCTCTTTGTCTTTGAGATTTTTCCAACCCGCATTTCATCGCAGAATAATTATTAAAAGAGTAAAAATGCTTTATGGTTTCGCTATTTTCCTCCTCTTCGATTACAGTGCGTGGACATTGCTCAAATTGAGATTTTTTATGACCCAGGTTTAATCCGGATCATTTCCGGTTGAAATATCTCCATTGAAAATTGCTCCGACAAAAGAGAATATTACGAGTCATTCGCGAGTGAATCGCTACTGCTTTTTGTATTTATTTATTATAAATTATTGTCGCAGTTAGACGCTGAGTCAGGTGGCGACGCTAACTTACACTAATTTAACAAACTTATACAATAGACAATAATTAACACAAACAATCTTACTGTCTTACATACATATCTACCAAAAATTTGTTATGCAAAACATCTTTGCCTATCGTTATTTACAAACTACTCTATTATTATATTTACAATTTAAACAGCTATGAATCATACAATTTAACAGAAATCTGCATAGTAACGATACAGTTGAAATATTCAACCAATGAGTACACCCACAATATATCACAACAAAATATTAAACTTTAACTTTAAAATACATACAATAACTAAAGAACTATCCTTGGACAGCATTAGCCCTTGTCACTATTAATCATGTAAGAACTTTCAGGGTTCCTGTTAGGCCTTCACTTTTAGTTCAGACAAATTAGTTATTTATCTAAATTTTCCTCCGACGGACGGTTTTGTATGAATTGAATACTCACATACGGAAGAAAAGAAATAGTGCGAGTGTAACTGACAGAAGAGTACGTATTTGAAATGAAAGCGAACGTATAATAGTATAATCGATTGTACTCCAAAAGGAGTGTCGAAGATCCGCCGATGGAATGACGAATTTCAATGGAGCCTCGAACGAGATGAAATCTTTTTCTTATCCGCGGCGACGGAATAAAAACACCTTTAATATTAACAGTGAACACTTCTGAAACAAACAACTTAGCCTACCTTCCCCAGTATTATACGAGGATATCGAGTGATACCGATATACTTGTATGTTATGCTTGCATAACGAGTGATAATAAATGGCATACTAAGTTTCTTTCGATGAGTTTTCTCTTCTTAAATGCATATGTTGCTGTCATTTAGATAAGCTGTACATTTTACGAACTTCTCCTTTGTTCTCCAATCCTCTCCTCATGCGCTCCAACAAATTTCTATTCCATATTTAATTATTTCAAGTGTCGATGCCACTGTTTTGATTCACTTCTTTGCTATTAGAGATAGCAACCTTCGTCGTACTATTCATACTCCTGGCATTTTAATCCGTAACACGGAGGGGGCCCGCCGACGGGGCCTGTTAATAAGGCAAATTGGGGACGTGGGCCTCCAACGCAAGTATTTTATGAGTAGCTATCGCGCATGATAAGCCCAGAAGTGTGTGCAGTCAATTTAAGCATTTTAGAAAGGCTAAAACAGTATTTCTGTATTCTCATCCTAGATTAGCAGTAAACTCACTTCTCTTCCACTAAAAGCTTCAGAGAGTGCATCAAATCGAGGCTGTGATTTTTCATTCCATTTATTCTTTATCATTTCCTTAAAATACTTTGAATTCCTTATATTTCATCTGAAAAATTTTATAGCTCATCGTTTGTTAAACAGTGCTAGTATCACCTCTTCGAGTGGTTGGGAAATTACGAAAATACACCGTCGCCCGAAAGAGCATCTGCTCTTACCACCGAAGGCCGTCCTCCCCATAGGCCCGGATTTCGACCAAACTATTCTCATGGGGAATTCGTTTCTTGTATTTACCATCGCACTTAATACTAGAGAATTACATTTTCATTGTGTATAGTAAAAGCACGCTTGCTATCATTTGTTATTCTTCTTGTGTTTATAATCATTGTTATAAACTCAAAGGTTACTTTAGGATAAGCGTGTTAATGTATTGGTCGTGAACCCGCCGGCGTGATACATGTTCAGCCGTTGCGTGAGCGTATTGCCCAAGTCAACGGCAGTGCGAAAGGGACACGCATAGAAAGGGGGTGCGGGAGGGGGGTGCGGCGGGAGGAGAGGGGAACTGCGGCCGCCGTTGCGAGGGTAAAATGCGGGGCTGCGGCGAGGTGAGGGTGTGAAGAGGGGGGGAAGGACCATTAGCGGGTAAAGGGTAGAGGGATTAAGGAAGGGAGGAGATTACTGGAGGGATAAGAGAGGAAAACGTCTAGTAATTATTCCTCTCCTTTTCCACCATTTTCATCTCCCGTTTTTCTGTATCGCTTCTTTTTGCCTCGGAGGTGAGGACATCTTTGAGAATGCTGCGCTCAAATTCGTTCCAAATCTCCGCAGAATTTTTGTGAAGTGTGTACATGTATAATCGATCGAACGAGAAGCAAAGTACGAATAAATGTAAAGGTAGAAATTAGCAAAGACTGGATGGTGAATGTATTCAAACTGTGAGAAATCTTAGTTTGTGCAAAGGTGGGTGTGGCTCGTAGATTTGGAATATGGGCGAATGATGAGTGTTACCAAAGGGAGAGGAAGACCGAGGATAATTTGAATTAATTTATCACCGGAAAGCTGAATAATTAGTCAAAAATGTTGCCTAAGAACCGTTAGTTATTGGAATGGAAGAATAGCACTCCTGTAGTTGCATGAGTTAATTTTCACGCCTCTCTTCGCACTCCTGGCAATTTTATCCATTCCGAAGGAAGATATCGATCGTAACTTCGATGCTCTTTCGTCAAGAAAAATAACCTTGTTCTCGTACCGCAAATTTCCAGGAACTTTATTCTCTTCGTAAAATCGCTCCGTTCGATGATAGGAGAGCCAGTTGATCGAGAAGCAAATCTCGATGGCTTTGATCGATGCGTTTCCGAATTACGCACCACTCTCTCCATCAGCACGCGTGGTGCCGAAAAATCGAGACGTGTCAATTGAACCACAGTTTGAGTTCCGAAAGAATCACGACGCTTTGTTTCCGACGCCATCAATAAGCTCTTTATCAAACACTCGCTACATTTTCTGACGGAAATTCTTGCGCAATTCGTTAAGGCAAATTAGAGACAAAATTTGTAAGGCAATTTAATCGCGTCTGATCTTCCGCTTCATCCGTTTGGCGCGGTTTGTCTTCAAAGACCACAGAAATGACCTCTTTAATATTAAACTTCCCAGAATTATTTACAAAAATATAACATCGTATGATAACACTTATAAATTTGTCGAGAATGAGACATAAAACAGATGCCTCTTGTAATAAATTAAATAAAATGGTTCTAATTAAAACAAAGAATCAATTTTTTCCTCAAGAAAACGGACGTGGGGAATTTCGGTCTTCTGCTTAACTACTCGTGACTAAACTGTAAATTTAATGTTTTTAAAAGTTGATAAATTTAAGGCTCTCGCGAACATGTTTAAATTACTCTTATTTTCAGCTTCTCTTGCATTCCTAAAATGCGATCGAAATGTACTTAAAGGTTACGAAATTTGTAATAATTTACCAAAGTTGGATCAAAGTCATTTTTTACCCCCATTATGATGCTCATTCCCTCTCTATTACAAGGTATTTTCCCCACATTGCTCTTTCTTTTTTTGTTGTTTTATTTTTTTTCGATGTTAGATGATTTAATAGGTGGGTGAGTGAGGCCAATTAAGGGCCAACCCCTATATTCATGTATATGATGTAAAATATGATAACCACTTTGATTACGTCGGAGTTTGATCCATCAATAGAATCGACTTTCAAAAAGCGGCGAATGACGACGTCCAATTTAGCAAAATAGAACCGTTGGGAGAAATTTCATGGCTGAGGCTGGAATCTCGAAGGAAACTGCGCATGCAATTCTGATCCGCCGAAATCGCTACTCGTCTATTTATTTTATGCGTTAAATTTTCTAATAAACTCGAAATAACTCAGAGAGAGAAAATCGGGAGGTGTACGGTTCCATGGCTGCATCTTTTGCAGCCGATAGATATCCGTATTTTTGATGGAATCTGATGTGTTTTAAGCTCTCTTGGTCAGAAGGAATGGCTCATACTTTTCATACCATCCTTAAACGCACTTTAGGCGAAGCAGAATCCTCGATTTGTCAAGCAATTCCACCAATCGAAGGAATGTCACCCATTGCTCATGTTAAGTTATTTGCAGGACCGACGCTCGTGTAGGAGGTCTAAGCATATTGTTTTACGTCTCTCTCGCGAGTCTTTTCTTTTTCTTCGCATCTCCAACTTGATCTTATTAATCGCTAAAAAGTGTTCTGACTTCCTGAATTCGGAAACGATGACTCGATAGGGAAAACGACGATGCGAAAACGACGGGAAGATCCTCGGGAGCATTTTGTCTTTTGGTGACGGAAATTTAAGCAGCGTTACTTTTAATAGATTACTGCTTTTTTATTAATTGTGAGCTATGAATCTCAGGAATTAACTTTTCGTTGCAAAATAAGGAATTTCCAGATGAAGAAAATTCCAAAACTGCAGTCCCTCTTTCACAATCGAAAGTCTTTCCTCTGGAACAGGTCATCGTCCGTCATATAATACAACTTTTGGCAAATGCGAAAGTATCGTGAGCAAACGAAGAACGGAATTTTACTGGCTCCAAATGTTTGTTCTCTTCATCTGTAGAGATAAAATAAATCTTTAGTCTCCGAACATCATCAAAAACAATAATGAAGAAATGCTCTGATTTCAGATGTATCCATTCAACATTAGTTGCGAAGCTGATTTCCTGATTTAATCGATACTTTCAAATTCTTTGAATATATTTTCTTCCGTCCTTACTTAAATTAGCAATTTCTTCTGCTCGAAAACCGTCCGAAGCTGCGCGCATCCACGCTCCGCTCCCATTCACCTCGGGGAGCGTGGTTTGAGATGGAACAGCCGCTGCTCTCAGAAGGGATTACGAATCGGGAGGAAGGAAGAGACGAGAGGGAGAAAACTTCAAAGTTCGCTTGCGATGTGGCAGAAATGGAAAGAGAGGCGGATCGAAAAGGAAGAATAGAAAAACTTCGGATCCATGGGTAGTGGATAATTGACTCATAGTTTCCGTGTTAAGTTGAGCTAATTTTCGGGTGGCAATAAAAAATCTTAAATAACGGAGCTAAAGAGTAATCGAAGCGAAGGAGGAGATAACCCTCTCTGTTGGGAAAGAAATTTAAATTTACTCAAAAAGATACGCGATACTTTCCCGCTATTTCCTCTCGTGTATTTGCAGTTCTCTTCCACAGCTTTCTATGTATATTGCTATTTTACTTTAATCACACCTACTCACGATTTCCATTCGTCCCCTCATTACTAGAGCCCCTTCATTTCAAGACCACCAAGTTCTTTCTTGGATCCCCTCTCCCTTTCGGCTCCATTCATCCTTTGCCTACCAAATCCCTTTCATAATATTCGTCTTTCCTTAAGTCCAAATTCATTCGCTCTCTTTCCCCTCACATCACGTTCGTTATCTTTTGCAGCTTTCTAATCTTCTGATGTAGTTTCACTGCCACACGACATAGAGAAATCAATCGTAGAGAAGGAGAGAGGGTAGAAGGCGGAATGGAAAGAGGACAGAGAGAGGGAAAAGATCAGTATAGGCAGCAAGAGGGAAAAAAGAAGAGAAGAATTAAAGTGTTGTATCGAAAGAGAAGCAAAAATGCCTTTTCAGGAGGTTTATAGTGGAAAAGATAAAGAATAACTTTAAAATAAACAGAATTTTCTTCGATTTAACGAATGCCATTGACGGTTCCTTCGCCGTTTTTATGGTTAAGATTACGAAAGGCTTGATTAATGAGGACGTGCATTTAACGTCGGATCAAAACAATCATTCGAATAAGAAACATTGCCGCTCATTTTCGATCGAAGAGAACATTTTTGTGAAGATGACGAAATAGAAGAGTCGCAATACAAGAGGCAAATGAGTCCGTTTTTAGTTGAATTTATTTTGAAGAGGTAAACACGGAAGTGCAAGGAAGTGCTCGGATCAGCAGATGACGACAACAACATGAATCGGAGATAATCGGAATACAATCCGAGATATTAATTACTTTGTCACATGTCATTGCAAACCGTTCTCGAGATGAAGTTTGACAACTGAAGAGAGTAAAAGCGAACTTCATCGAAGCATAATCTAACATATCAAGTGCGAAACTCACTTTCAATTTTGAGGGAATGAAACAATCAAAACAGAGACTTTTTATTAAGAATTATTTTCCAAAGTGCATATTCTGCAAAGTGCTCCGAGCAAAGTTTCATCCGAGCCTGCGCTTGCTCTTGGCCAATTAAAATACGCTAATGGACTGAAAAGAATTTGAAGAATTCGGTTAACCAAGTTGTATTTATTGCATTGATTTTAATTTGTCTTTGTTCATTTGTCGCTTGTTGAGGATTCTCAAGGAAAAGGCGGAGGAAGGGCATCTGTGGGGTGTGGCTCTCCCTCTTTAGATCGCTTGCACTTTGCCGATTAGTGTCAAATCATTGGGAAATGGAATATTGAGCAATTGCGAAAGAAAGTCACTGAACGTAAAAGGCAATGAAGAGATAGAGATAAAGACTAAGGCAAAAGATACAAGGAGCGGTAAAATATGTCAAGAAATAAAAGTAAAGGCGCGAATTTGGGAAATTTCAACCAACCCAGAGTTAAACGTGTCGTGTTCGGTTATGGAATTTCGCGTGAAAAACAATTAATCCCCTGAAATCATTTCCCGTGGGATTCATTGAGAAAACTTGGAAATTTTTTTTTCATCCGTCTTTTTTGTATGAGATGAGATAGTGATTGAAACAGTATCTGACTCTTGCTTAATAACGGGATAAATGAATAAATTATTAATAGTCGAATATGCGCAGAGATGTGAAGAAACTACAAAAATTTCCTATATTTATAAGAAAAATCCCTCCGCTGTTAAATGAAGGTATCCATTTTAATACATCATCAGAACACCGTATATTTGTTTTCGAGGGAAATGAATTTTTTCGCCGCTTCCTAGAAACAGTTTTTTGAAAGGAGTGCTTCGCCCCCTAAATGAAATGAATGTGTCGCTCAAATCGTTAATTAAGTTGAAAATCATTTGATGTCCCTTTCATGTGTTCGTTACGAATGAGTCTCGGACTGCGCATCTTGACTCTGTCAATTTTGCATCGAAATCGCTGCAGGAAATTAATTCTTTCATCGGCGAAGATTCACTTTTACTCCGTAAATAAGCGAAGGAAGAAACCTCATTCCCATCCAATTAAGTACTTCATTAATCAATACACCGATGCCCACCCATTTACTCCATTATTTCACATTCTCCCTCCCTTCTTCTCAATTCTTCCCAAATATCTCTTTCTTTATCGACCTGCTATCGCCCGCTCTTCCTCTTTCATGGGGGCCGGATGAAGCCGAATCTTATATCTCTCGTAGTCCGTTCGAATTTCGCTATTCTTTCTTTTATTAGTCATTATTATGTTATATTATTTCCTTATTATTTCATTCCAAGTCTGAAAGTTTACACATCTGCCTTGTAATCATTTCATTCGATTCGATTCACCTGACGATGACGCGACGCGTCGAAACCTAGGTCGTTTCATTAAATTATCCTGTGGTAACGTGTATAAGTGTTTTCTTATTCTTTTCATCATTCGATATATTTTTATATTTTTTATTGTCTATATAACCTCAATAGTTAATGCATACAGATACATATATTCATCCACACACCGCATATTACCTTAATTCTGAGACGTGCATTTTTGTATTTATTTAGTCATTCCTTAAAGACCCATCCGAATTGTCTCTTCCAAATCCGTTTTTCCCTTATTTATTTCGTTCAATAGAGAAGAGCTCTGTCGTTCCCTTTCAACTACCGACTCCCGCATCTCTTCAACAAGAATGCCGATTATTTTTATTTGACATTTCGTAGATTTCGACAATTTTATCAATAGGAATTTTCCGGCTATGGAAGTAATTTTTCTCTAAATCAACGTATTTCACTGTACTGAATCCAGCCTTTCTTTATCTAATTTTCTCGAGTTTTGTTTCGAAATATCAGTTTTTCGTTCATCATCTCGATGTTTTATGTGTATTTTTAATATTTCAATGGCGTTTAAATCGTTTGCAAGGAAGGAAATTTGAACACCTGCATCAATAGAAAATCGAAGTTAACGAAAGAAGGTTAAAGAGTCTGGTATTGCATCCTTGAAAAAAATGCGTTACTTAAGTAAAATTCTGCACTGACTCAAAATTTAAACCTTAAAATTCAAATATTAAACAAGCAGGAAAGTTTTTTTAAACGAAAGGTTAAACATCGTCGTAATATATTTATTATAATATCATATTCGCGAGAATTGAACTTTAAAGATTATTATTACTTTAGATTTTAAACTTCTTATGGTAATTTATTTTACAAAACTTATTCAGAGTCTATTTTAAGGAAACGGAGTTCCAAAATGGCATTTTAAAATAAATTTTGGATTTTGCCATCAAATTTCCCGTTAATCTTAATCCTTTAGAAGTCTTAGACAGTTAAAATAAAAGTGTTCGATGATTCTTTCTCAGGTTCAGAGGTTCCAAAAAGGTTACGCCTGACTTGCCTTGCGCCTGAGTATTTACTGATTTCCTTTCAAGTATTCAATTCAGGTGAAAGGCGTTTCACTACATATGCACCATTACACGTTATTTTTCAACCATCTCGGGTTTTATTCGTAATGTTGTGTAAACCTCTCATAAAATCTTCCAATGAGGATCGTGAGTTCTATCACCAGGGTCCGAACAACCACCAGCAGAGGATCAGCTGGGGATTCGTAATGTTGTTTTCTTCTCCACTCATTCTTTTGTGCCCATAAAAGGGGCGCTACAACAATTAAGCGCTCACTTCGATCAAATGCTTTTCATCTACTTTCTTTTCTCCCACCAAATTTTAATCCGAAATCAACAGAATCGTAAATGATCCTCAGATTTTCTATTTTAAATGAAACGATTTTGGCTGCGAGTTTTACGAAATTATAGATAATTACATCAATATAGCATAGATATTTTCATTTTTCTCGATCTATCATCTTAGAATTTTCTATTTAATGCATCACCAAACCAATCTCAGCGACACAATCGATTTCGAAGCTTTTTTAATTTAATTGAATGCGCATCTCTTCCTTCGTTTTCTTGCAAACCGATCACGCGGAAGATAAGGCGGAATTGGGGAGCACATTTGCATCCATCCGAAGAAAAGGAGTTCCTGTTTTGTTCTCTTTGCCCGGTACATTATCAGTTTTGGAGGATTTGATTGTCAGTGAGGTTAAGGTCTGAAATAGTAAGTAAGGATTTGACTTAGTTAAGATTTGAAATAGTCAGTGAGGGTCTGAAATGACCAGAATAAAAGAAGATAATGCGGTGTAGAAGATATTAACGAGTGGGTTGGCAGAAAGAAACTGGAAAGGAACAAAGATAGAGAAAGAAAATGGATGAGCAGAGGATGGAGAGCTCCAAAGGGGAGTATAAGAGGAAGGCGACGTGGGCGGAGAGGAAGAAAAGAAGGAAATAGTAGATTCTCTGCACGAGGGTTGAGGCCCGACTCCTGGACACGCATTTTTCGTCTCGGTTCAACATATATGTATGTACCCTGCAAGACGCTTTTCGGCGTGTGGCAGGGGGTGCATACACCATGACTCTACTTCCCTAATCGATTACTTTCGCGTATCGTTCGCGGAAAAAATGATTTTTCAATCGATTGGTTTTATCGTCTATTTATCTGATTTTTCTCTCAGAATCAGAACGACCGATGTAACGAGGAGGACGCATTATATCGGCTATATTTTCTACAAAAGTACCTTCTCTGAACTTATTAAGTGAACTGAGTCTTGATTTAAATCTTCTGTCATCTACAGATTTTCATCCTGCGTCCTGAAGCATCAGAGTGACACTCAGTGATTTCTCGTAACAATCTATTACGAAAGTCTTTCGTTACTTTTTCTAATTCTCGAGTACAACGCTTTTCTGCAGGACCTCATACACTACACGCATATTCCAGGTGAGGCCTGACCAACGCAATGTAACATCGCTCACGGACTTTTTCTTTGCTTCTACCGACAATTCTCTTCACGAATCCGAGTTTCTTAAGCGCTCGACCACATATATTACGGATATGGGTACCCCAGGTTAAGTTACTGGTGAGGGTTCCTCCAAGGTATTTCACCGTTTCTACTGTTGAGAAAGTTTTTCCTCTGAGGCTGTACGAATGATCAGTGGCATTTTTCTTTTCGAAGAAGTTAATTACCGAACATTTTTCAACATTGATCTCTGATTGCCAGTCATCGCACCATTCTATAATTTTATATAAATTATTCGCTAGGGTTAATCTATCATGTAAACTTCCTATTTCCTTATAAATTACCGTGTTGTCCTAAATATCCTAACTTTACTATTAGTGTTATTGCTAAGGTCGTTGATGTACACTTAAAATAGTAACGGTCCGATTACACATCCTTGCGGCACGCTCGAGGTCACTTTGACCGAGTTGGATTTATACCATCTAGTACTACTCGTAGTTCTCTGTCGAAGAGAAAGTCCTTAATCCAGTTTATCACTTCTCCATTGATATTCGCAACTTTTAGTTTGTATAGTAATTTATTATGTTGGACCTTATCAAATGCTTTCCGAAAATCTAAAAGTATCGCGTCGACTTGCCCTTTATTTTCGACAGATTTCAAGATATCTTGAACTAACAACGCTAGCTGAGACTTGCAGGATCGGATTTTACGAAAACCGCGTTGGTTACTCACTATGAATTTGGACGTGTCGAAAAAGCACATTAAGGAACTAACTATTGTATGTTCCATCATTTTACCGCCCAATGACGAGATAAGCCTATAATGTGCCGGATCCTCCTTTAAGCCGCTTTTAAATATTGGAGTAATATTTGCAATTTTCCATTCTTTCGAGACCTTGTTTTCGCTCATAGACTTTTCAAATATTACTTGAAGAAAGGAAACAGCGCAAAGTGTATTCTGTTTATTCCTCGGTGATAAAATAATAAAATAAATACCTCTACGACTTGTATTGATACCGCAACTGAAAGTTCTTAAGTCTACGCTCAGTTATGATGCGAATAAAATTCCTTTTATTCGTGATTTGCGATGGAATTTCGACGCATTGAAATATATTTCCACGAAAAACCCGAGATATTCTGTGGTTGATATGTTCCAGAAAGATGCTGTAAGTGATGGCTGAGTATGGATGAATGGCATGGATAAGTGTGGATGAATGGCATGGATGAGTGTGGTCCAAAAGGAAGAGGAAGACCGTTCGGCGATGCGTTCGATAAACGAAGAAATGGGGGGAAAGTGTGTGTAGAATGAAGAAGTAAGTAATATTTTGTATGAATTCCCGTTGACATTTACGTAGTGTTTATAAACTCATAATATTGAAATGGGCGCTGGAAACAGGAATAAAAATGTATAATTCTAAAACTCCATTTAGATTTATTATTAAAGAAACGTATTATTTTAAACAATTTAATGACTATATTTGTTGAACTCCACAGTAACGTTAAAACACTTTCCTGTTCTCATCGTTTTGATTTCACATATTTTACTTCGAATGTCGACTAATTTACGCTAACAAAGTGACCAAAATCACTGGTACATACACCTCAACTACTAACTTAAACGTTAAATTTCTATTCTTACAATTTTCGATGCAAATTTTGTTTATTTTCCCTAAATGCGAAATTGGATGCGATTTTCGAAAATATGTACCAAACCAAATCCCGGTGAAGTAGTTTTAACTAATTGGAACGAATTAGAGGCAAAGGAAAAACGTGGAATATTTTTGTTGGTCGGAGCGAAAAACCTTGAGAGAGAGGTGGTGCTGAGAAAAGGGTATCGGTAAGGGTCCTAGGAATCCGGCTAAAGCCAAGGAATTTGATGAGGAGAGTGAATGGATGGGTGGGGAAGGGTCGGAAGGAGAGAATAAAGGGACAGAGAGATAGCCAGGGTATCCATACAAGGGATGAGGGTTTTAGGGGCTCCGGAATCCTCCCAAAAACCCATCCGACTCCCTCCCACACCCTTCATATACAGGCCGTAATGGCACCTGCACCTCCCTTCGACCCCCACTCCTCATCTGCCCCTCACTCCCCCCTCCCAAACCGCAGCTCGAAATTGTGCCGTAGAAGCGGACGCCACGGAATTCAAACTCGGACCGTCGAAGGAAGAAGGAGAATGGAGGAAGAGAGATTCAATATGCGCCTCACTCTACTGCGCACCCTCTGAAGTGGTGGTTCATGATGGAACAGCCCACCGCTCTATCATGACGTACACAAGAGCGACGCTGCCTTTCCGAAAAAAATGAAAAATACCCACCGCCCTTACCTTGGCTATAAATAAACTAACTCTGTTTTTAGTATTTATCGGATTATTAGACCGTTTCTTTGCAAAAGACGCTAGTTAGGTGTAAAAATGTCGCGGATGAACGTAATCATCGCACCAAAAATAATAATAATTCTGGTGAATTTTATTTACGTGTTGTAATTCGGTGGATTTCGAACAAAATGCGTCAGTTATAATTGAGTGCTTTTCCCTTAACTTTTGGAAACTGTTCTGAAATGTACGCGGAATAGTGTTAACGCGACTCGAGGTATCGGTTTGCTTAAAATTTGAGAAAAAATTTACAAAAATGAAAGATAGACGCGTTGTTAGTTGTCTGCTTCAGTTTGAGTTAATTCCGTTGTTATTATGTCATCTCCTATATTCTCATTAGAAAGGCAACACGTCTTAATTAATTGTTTGATTGAATGAAATTTCCTTTAATTTCGTTGTCGTTAAAAATACGAAGGAAATGGGAAGAAGGAAGTGACCGTAACAAGTTGCTTCTTTAGTTAACTATTTGATGGGAAAAATTAGCGCAATCAAGAAAAAATACTTTAAATTTATGTTAAAAATATGAAAAAATTTTCCTTCGCAAAAACGATTAATTGATTTTTAAAAGTGCAGAGCGGTTTCTAATCCTCTGAAGTGTCGAAGGAAATAAACGAAACGAAAACTCAATGAGGGTTTTGCGTATCGAAGACTGTGAAGTGAGGGACCGTGCGACTGATGAGCGCTATAATGAGAAAGAATGAGACGAAGAAGGAGCGATTAGGAGGTCCCTCTTCTCACGTTGACCGCTGTGTTATTCGATTGGAAGTTTGCTCCGGCATAACGAACGAATTCACTTCTAATGTCTTGTCGGTCATAAGCACGACGGAAACTTAATATTATGTTGAGATCATTATTGATGCAATACATAGGGATTTGATATTTTTCTCGCCTTAGAGCGATTGAAATATTTCTCTCCTATACGTCAATCTCTCGCGAGTTCTCTAACGCTCTAATTGCAAGGTTTACTCGCCTCAATTCAATCAATAATAGTAAAATATTATCGAATAGAAATGCGAAGACCGTGGCGACCAAACATATTCAACAACCGGACGGTTGGCAACCCTTGGAGAGCGTGAATCGCCTCTCTAAGAAGTGTAAGTCACGCCCGTGTCTCCTGCGCGTGTGTGGGATGCGTGTTTCCTGCGACGCACTCGGCCGTCCACTGGGAACCGAACCCGTGTCTTCCGAGTCGATGGCTTTCTGTGGGGAAGCGGTCGATTGAAGGCGGGAAGAGGAATAAAGGAAAATACAGAAAATGGAATAGAGCGAAGGAAAAGGAATTAAAAATACTAAGCGAAGGATTGAAAGAGAAGAAGTAAATTCTGGAATGATAACAAAATGAAACAGATGGAATAGAAGTGAACTTAAGAGGAAAGAGATGAGTTCGAAAAGAAAAGGAGCGTAAAAGAGGTGGTAAAGGAAAGAAAGTTAAAAAAGGAACGTAAAATAGAAGGAAGAAAAGAGTAGAAAAAGTGTAATCCCGGGTAAAGTAAGAATTCGTGAAAGTGTGTGTACGAGATTGAGGTTGAAGTGAAGAAGAGGAAGGGAAAGAAGAGGGAAGAAAAGGAAGGAAGAGGCTGAAGTGAGTGAGGATGATTGGGGAGAAAATGTAGTGGGTGGGGGAATGGAGTGGGCGGGGGAGAGAGTGGGTGTACGTGGGGGTGGGGAGGCCGGAGTGGGGGCGGACGGAGTGGGGGCGGAGTGGGGAGCGTTGCGGACGACAATCCCTTGCATGTAGGCGTCGCAATGCCGAACCAGCCCCACTCGCATTTTAGGCGAATCATCTTTCCCAACTATACGTATCACCGTGAAAATTTTCCTTTAATTTGACTTGTCGATCGCGCCTCTTTTCTTATCCGCCGGTTCTTTCGCATTATTATACTGCGAAATATTTGTTTCGTTCGTCCTTGTGGTGGCGCGAGGACACCGGCGAAGGCTTTTCTACTGTAGAAAATGAAGCATCGACGAGAGATGAACCCAATTCGAAGAAACAGAAGGTCATGACATCATCCACCTGCAAAATCTTCTGCTAAGATTATCGCAATTCCTCGGCCCTCTTTCCAAGCAGACATTAGACCCTTGCAGGGGACTGAAATGGATTTTGGCCTCCCATCTTCCATTTCCTCTTTCTTCCTTCTTTTCTATACCTACTTCTCTATCCCCTCTATCTTAATACCTCTTCCTTTTTTCGCTGAAGGACGAAAGAAGGATTGCTGAAAGGCAGGATCCACATCGGAGATTCTGAGCTCTGTCTTGACTGCGAAATGTTTGTTACTGAGGTTCATTTTAGATTTGAAATCATTCCAATACTTTCCCAATTTAAAATAGAATGAAAAACATTTCAAACATTTTTGAAATATTAAAATTTTATTGCATCGATTTGATCATAGACGGCTCAAGCAAATAAAAGAAAATGATATTGGAAAGAAAAAGAGTGAGTTAAAAATATGAAGAAACAACAAGATTTAGGTTTATTGTCGAGAACAACAAATATCCGCTTTGGATTGTTAAATTTTGAAGACAATCAGGGAGCAAATATTTAGTGAAAAAATGAGGCAAACTCAGTTGACGAACAGAAAGGATCGAGAAGTCTCCTTCTTCAAAGGAGTCGTGAATATAGAACAATGTAACTGATTTTGGAGTCTGTTAATTTTACGAAGAATTATTTTAAAAAGAAGCTTACCGGTACGTACATTCACAAGGCTATTGTAATTCTTAGAAAATTTGCGAGATTAGTTGGTTCTGATTACTCTTAGTAATAATTAAATCATCGTAATATCGGGAATCAGTTATTCTTAATAAACTTAAAGTAAATAACAGGCGCGCGATTAATTATAGTTGTTGCTACTCATTGAAAGAGTTTTTATTTTTACGCCCTAAAAGTATATGAAAGAAGAAATTCGTTTATGACGGAAATTAAATATGTTATTTCATCAATCAAAGCCAAAAGTGAACTTTCTTAATTTTGAAGAGGAGTTAAGGTGAATAAATAAAGGAAGAGTAACTATTTAATACCGCCGCTGATATCTCTCAACAGTCTTTCTTTGAACGTTTTTTACGACAATTAAAAACGTAAGTTGACGTGGATGCTGTATCAGACAGACTCGGTTCTACAAAATACACGTGAATTAAATAATGGTGTGCTTTCCGTACTTAGCAAGAGAAATCCCTTATTTTTCGGGAAGATTCCCGGGAAATCCCGGATGCATTTTACTTGTAGGGAAGCTCTCCGAAATACGTGGGTGTGGGCGTGGTGAGCGAGAGAAAGGATTAAAAGGGAAGGGGGATTAGGAGAGGCGGGTCTCGAGAGGTTCTTGCGATCTCCCGGAAAGAGTAGTGTGTGTGGGAGGGGGAGACCCGTGGGGTTTCTCTGCCCCCTCCAGTCATTTCAGCTAAGTAAACCTCTCCTTCCCATCCTCCGCTCACCTCTCACGAACATTACCCTCGCTTTTATTGGGTTCATGTGCTTTTCTCCCACGACTCGAATGTGGAACGTCTAAAGGAGAGGACGGCGATTTAAACACTCCGCTGTCTTTTGGAAGAAGAAGATGTCGAGGAATTTGGGCGGAGCAAAACGGGGAAATGCTTCTCCTTAAAAAGTTGAAGGCTTAATGTTCTTCCTAATGTTCAACGCTAAATTATTAAATATTAATTTCTTAGGAAATATCCATCAAACGCGTATTTAAGAAAAGCGTAGCTATGATACACCTTTGGTCTGGAGTCAGCACTTCGCCTGATTTTTTCGTTATGAGCACCGTTTGATCCGTTTGATCGTTCTGAATCCTTCATGCTTTGAATTTAACCTGTGAATTTTTATGTCTCTTTTGGCACCTTGGAGATCTCGCCTTCGTAATCTATGGCGTACAACCGTCCTGAGTGAAGAGTAGAACGGTGTTGTGCGAATACGACGTCTGCTAATTAATCTGGAAGGAATTATTCGCCATGATTGGTTTAAAGTCGACCTAAGCAATATAAGAATTATTGTTAAGTTTCATTAATTCATCTAAACGGCGAATAAAAATATTGTGAATGTAGTTCTTGAATTTTGTGGGACCTTCATCTTCTATATTATACGTTACTAATGAATTTTCTGCAATAAAAATACAGAAAAATTTACATGTGTTGGATTCGTTTATATTTTCTGTTTAGAAAAATTTTCTTTGTACTTTAATTAATGCAAGAAGTGCTAGAAATTATAGCAGAGCTAAGAGATTTCGCGAAATGAATTGCTTTGTTGTTGTGGTGTAAATCAGAGGTAGAGTAGAATCCAACCATATCACGGCGATATATAAAGCGACAGGCAGGAAAGTGTTTCATGCCTCTACGAATACAAGAACAGTATTTATTTATGTTTAATCGAAGATATATACATTAATATTTTTTTAATCTCTTCCATACCATATTAAATTCAGATGCATTCTAAGCTGGTATTTTGGAGACAATTCATTTTTATCAAAATAACCACCTGAATATCTCTAAAGTTCGCTCTGCGAACTTTATATTAAAAGGGAAAGAAGCCTGTAAAGTATTGAAAAATAATAATCGCGAATGAATACCTTACACAATACTCTTTCGGTGTGAAGGAAATAATCACAACGCCTCATTTTTATCTCTCGAGGGACTGATTTCATTATGAGGGCAAAATTACCTTATCACACATTACAGAAATTCGAGGATTTTATTTCTTAACCAATTGTGAAATGGCCTTATCGTAATTTTTGTTTGGATGTGAAAGAGTTCCAAATATCTCAATTTTTAGACTCAAAAAATTATGTATCTTTTGAATGGGATTTATTTTATTGGCATTGCACGAGGTAATTCATTTCTGTGGCGTGGGCAACATTATATTCTACTTATGTGAAATTAACATGTCTATATCGTCTAATTATACTCATTATGACTACCATAAATATCCTTCATAAATATTTTACTCTCGGGAAAGGTTTTATATACATATTTGTACCTCTTCTCTATAAAATATTACACACGTTTTAATTTCGAATTTATGTTTAGAAATGTAGCTTGCACTTCTGGAACTTGTAGAATTACGTATTATTTCTGGGAAGTATTACTTCCGTTTACTGTACTTCCATTGTTTCCAACGATTCAGGTATGTTTGAGGCTGAATAAATGCGCATGGAGATGGATTAAGTTCCTGTTTCTCAAAATGGAAAACGAAGCATTTTAAAGGTAGTCCTAAACCCTCCCCATAATTCATTTCTCTACGTATGCTCTAACATTCCTTCAAATTGCTTCTCGATAACTCCATTGACGCCGGCCATCAACTTTTGCACTTTCTTAAGTATTGCATCTTCTGAACTTAAAAACATTTGCCCTCCCTCCCTATCACCCACTCGTTACCTTATTTCTTCAGATTTTTTGTTGCCTAACCACATCCTGACTTCAAAGTTCAATCTTTCGCCGCCTTCTTTCTCGGCGTCCACGTTTCAAACCCTTATTTCAATGAATCCCCAGTTTCTCTGGTGTTTAGAGCATTCGGTGAAATACCGAAGAAACGTCATTGAAATAACTTCCTTTAGGAAACATTACTTCACTTCAAAAGCGTTAATCCTTTTTGATTCCTGAGAATCGTTAAGTTCCCATCCCGACTGTAATATCGATGGCTTCATTTGTAAAATGCAACTCCCGAAACGAAAATGCATATTTGAGTGGAATGTGAGAAAGAAACGAGTAAAGAGCAAAAGAGAGAACATTGTGGTGCGAACATGAGCGAACATCGGAAAGGTGGAGGATTTTTATTTTATCGCGGCGTTTTCGCATTCAATTAATTGGACTCCGCTCGCGAAATTTTACTACAAAATGGGTGTCACGAATTACGCAATGGAGTGATGGAGCGTCTTACACCGCTGATGATTCTCCAAATAACAGCTCTTTTCACTATCGTACACCTTTCTTGAGTGATTTACGAGAGAATTCTTTCCATCTGTTTGTTTTCGTGCGATCGAGACGTCCTCCGAAATACCTCAAAATATTGCGAAGAATTTGTAATGTAAAAGTAATGTACGCGAATATTAGTGAGTGCGATTCTTTGACTGTGACGTCGAACCGAACTGTAAAATAGTTTTTTTCGATCCGTTAGAACAGTCGGTGAATATCACTTGATCACTTGTAGAGGGATGAAAACTAGAAATATTTATAATATTTCCTATTATCCTCAAATCCTCATTTAACCCACTTTTCCTTCAAGTTCGTTTCTCACCACCTTCCGCTTCTATATACAATACACAAACCAACAGAACAAATCCGTTGTTCTTTCTTGAAGATAGATTGTAGAGGCGAGTGAATCATTCTGCCAATTAACCAGTTGTTTCCTCCATAAGATCGATTGTCTCCTGGCGATCATAGACAGAGAGTTTCCCCCTTTCTCCCACTGCCTCCTTCTATGCTAAATGACTCAATTATTTGCTGTAAACCTCACTTTCGACACGTTCTGCCGCTCAATGCGGAATCTTTCCTAACTTTTCAACTCCAGAAATTCAACTTTTTCCGTTTTTGTTTATCGACAGGTTCGTCTATATGATTTCCCAATTATACCGCCAAATTACGAGAAAATATGAATTATTAACATTTTTGGGGAGTAACTACGATTATAATGAGCTGAAAAATATTTTAATTCTTCCTCTAAATTAATACGGGAAATATCATTACGATCACCATCTTCAATGAAATGTTCTAACGGTGTACAATTGCTCCACAACGAGCAGTCCATTATTTTTGTCGCACGATTCAAGTTATATGGAAATCGATCATTGCGCTTCGTGATTAATTTAAATCTGTTATTCGGTGATTGTAAAATATTTTGTAAAATGTTATTGAAAAAAATTCTGAATATATCTTTCCCTGCCATTTCGACTCCCACTCCTCTTATGTATATTATGAAGCAGTTTTTTAAACTGTTTAAACTCAGGTTCGATATCCAATTCGAAAGAGAGCATTATTGCATCCTCTTGGACGTAATGAAATTCTTACTCTGATCTGGAATTTGTAAGGTAATCAATTGATTTTGAAAGCAGAGGCACAGCTGTGGAACTTCGATCTCATGAAGGGCTTTAATTTTCCGCAAAATGTCCAAAAAGACAGGCGGGAGATAAATTTGAAATTACCTTATTTTGTATCGAAGCTCTCGCTTCTGATTTTTTCTATCGGCAGTAATTGTCACAAACACTGTTTACTTCGCGAACGATTTTTTAGAAGTTGATGCCCTTTTTTGTTTCAAGGCGACGCACCCATAACTTGTGTCCTTTCATTGTTTAAAATGTTATAAATTGTTTCATTCTGTGCCGATATTGTGTTGTAGACGACAAGTAGCTGTAAAATGTAGAAAAAAGCAGCAGCCTATACACAATGTCTAATTACGTCGTCTTAGTGCTCCGTAGCGAATAAATATTCGGTCCATTGTCTTTTCCTCTCAAATCAGTTCAACAATGTTCTCTGTCATTCCATCCCAGTCATGCTGTTGTCAAAACCCGATTTGCGCTCACAACCCGATTTGCGCTCACGGGTTTTTTACACAATTTCCATTTATCAATGGATTTTAAACTTTCCTGGTGAATAATATATATAAAGGATTCTGGGGTTTGGAGCCAGGTTAATTCTGGAATTAACCTGGGTGGAAACCCGAGAATCCTCCCATATATTGTTCGATATTATGACTTTTTCCACTCCTTTTTCAAATCTCTGACTTAAATCATAGTGCGTTTACATGTAAGTTATCGCCAGTGCCACATCTGCTCATCCCCTCAACCCGGCCCTGGTGGCGATCATCATCCAACAAAAGGTTGCTGTGATCACACATTTGCGATCGCAGTCTCGAGAAATCTTCGGCAATCCTTTTTCCAGAGGATCTGCAATATGGAAACAGCGAACCTCGAGACGAATGTAAAGTTTTAAATGGTTTACGTGGATTACGAACTCCGCTGTGTGCAGCTACGCTATCCTGCGACGGTGGGGGCGAGTGGGCGCGAGCGGGGGCGGGCGGGGGCAAATGGGAAAGGGGAGGGGCAGCCGGAGGCACATTGGGAGCCATCCGGTGTTGGACGGTCTCTCCGTTGGCCGCTCTCCCTTCTGCTGTCGACCCCTTTCACATCCACCCCTCTTTTATTCTCTCTCCCCCTCCTCTCGCCGTCTACGCTTCACCGCACTGCTGCTTCATCTCTCCTTCGCGTGGAGAAGTCGTCGTTCCTTGCTTACGCCAAGAAAAAGTGAATAACGATTATTGGCAATTGTTTAATATGTGGTCTAATGCCGTTGTTAGGATCAGTTTCCATTCTGTGTTTCAAAGAGATAAATCGACGTTTGAATCCGCGCTTTATGAAAATCTGTCTATTAACAGACTTAGGAGCTGTTTTCTCCAGAAAAAGGAACGAAATAAACATTTGATTCATTCCGATTAATTAATGATAACGACGGTATGTGAAGAGAAAATTCGGTTGCCGTAAAGAAAACAGGAAAAAGAAAACAATGGACGGAATCCCTCGAAGAATCAAACTAATGAATGTATTTCGACATTCATAAATGCTTGTCGTTTTTTAAAATGGTTTTATTGTTAAGATGAAATGCCTATATCTAGTTACATAGTATCCATACGAATAATTTATTCGATGTAATGACGCGAAATATAATTGATGAATGTCTTGCTCGGCAAAGGTGTAATTAGCGTTTGATCAAATATTCCTGTTATTGCGAACGATCGGTTTCATAGTTACACTACGTTTATGACAAATAAACCATTTTTAATACATTTTTCGTAATAAATTTCGTTTCTTCGTCGAATCGGTGTATCTTCCAGCGACGAATCCTTTTGTCGCTAACTAAAATTGAATGGAGCCCTTTAATGAGCAGTGGGCAATTATATAGTAAAGTTCGGTGAAATATTATAGCCGATGCATTTTATCCGTACTTATCTATTCATCTCCGAAGAATCCTTTCGTCAGAAACCCAAATAATAATTCGAATAAAAGTGGTTTCCCGGAAGACGCTATAGAAGCCGCCCTTAAAAATATCTCAGGTAAATTGCGAGTTGTTCATTTATATTTTTGTACGTTAATTAATCGAAGGACTTTTGAATGCTTCTGTAACAACGTTTTTATTCAAGTCCTTCTGTTTTAAATTATAAATAATTGCGAATGGCGGAGCCTAAATTCATATGGCGCTCAACTTCATCAAATTCACGCACATATGAATACTCTGTTCACACTTTATTTCGCTTACATTTCATCGCTGTCCCTCAGTCTCTCTTTTCATCTCGGCGATTGAGGCCTCCTCGGTTGGGCCCTATCAGAGGCCCCACTCTGGCGGAGGGCCTAGAAATGGCCTTCTTGGGTGCTATTGAATTGTATTGGTCAGATGCTTGTCCGTTTTTGTGCGTGGGAGGCGTTCGGTTGCTGAGAGAGTTAATCGCAATTGCTGTGATAACCAAAGGATTTTAAAATCCACACATTGGAAGACACGAAAGGCAGTGGAAAAACCGTTTCCAATTAAAAGAAGCTGCGAAGGAGAAGACGATAAATGCGGAGCCGTTATTGTATTATATTTTAGGGTTAGTGAAATAACGCGTATTGGGAAAAAGGTGTTATGATCGATTTAAGTTAATGTATGAAGAATGCGTGTTACAGAAAGGTGCGTAGGAAGAGATGCGTCAGACGCATCCAGTTCTATGCATGGAAGCCTTGATTATTACGTCCATTGGTGTACTTCAACGCGAGATTGATGCGAATTATGACAAATATTCTTGAGGGAAACAATTCGTGGGATGAATGGTGCCTTCTCTTCTACTTTCTTAATTGCTAACCCCTTTCCTTTCGCCTGAATCTTCATAAACATGATTGCATCTTTCTCTTCTTCCCACTTCTCTCTTCTTTCTCCCCCACCGCTTCCGTCGGAGCCCCTTCCCTCCCCCACTCGCCCTATCTGCCCCGACCCTCACTCGTCCCCCACCCCCACTCGTCCCCCATCCAAGCACCCGCTCTATCTCGCCCCCAATTCCGTCCAGGAAAAGGGTGGTAAATGTGTTACCCCGAAAAGGGGCGGGTCTGCCTAAGGGGATCCCGTTGACGGGGCTGAAGGGGTGTGGCCCCGGGGCCAAAAGTGAAGAGCACGTGAGAATGGCCGGTGGCTATCGGTTTGCTGCTGCAGCCCTTTGCATCTGTGCGATAGGCGACAGGACAAGTGAATGCGTAGGAGATGTGAAGAACTAAATTAAGTTGGCAGGATGTATGAAGAAAGAAAACTGATAGTTGTTTACTGTAATATTGTAAGAGCGCGTACAGGTTCGATATGGCACAAACATCGACATCTTGAAGGATATGATGAAAGGAAAATCGAAGGATACGTATGGAGTAAAGAATGATTGGAGAATTCGGAAGTAACAACCTTGGCGATATAATTTGATATAATAGGAATGATACGGATAAGGAAAGTAAATATTTCTCTTTCCATAGCGTAGTCTTTCATGTAGCCCATCGACAACGTTCAAAATCTCTCGAAATTAATTTTAATAAAATTAGCGCGAGAAAAATTAGAGATCGGTTGGCCGAGGCATCGAAGTTCGGAAGAAATATCAGTTATGAATTAACAATGAAACCTAAAAAACTGTGTCTATCAATCTTGAATGCTGGGTAATATTACATATAATATCCATAATTACCAGATAACGAAGAAAGTATGATAACAAGTTGTGATGAGACTATAACTAAACTTTTGACGTTTCCGTAACAATTTCCAATACTACTGTACACTTCTGATTTCGATGCGATTCCCGATTAAAGACTAAGACACTATTTTTAGTTACTATTGGTTTGTAAAAGAAATACTTAATGAATTAAGTATAGTTTTAATAAAAGAATCGATGCAAAAGATTATTAAATATAGTGGGATATCCTTTTTACGGAAGAACTTAGGTTTAAACTATAAACAATTTCTTTATTTAATTTTCTAGTTGGCGTAAATTTAAGTCGACATAGTATCACGTTATTTTGGTAATAACTATTAGATTAATATTAAACGAGTGAAATAACGATGTTTAAAAGGGATAAAAGATACATTTTTTATTTGGAATGGAAAAAAGAACTGATGTACTAAAAATCGATAATTTTGTAGAAACTCGAAGATTCCATTTTTAAACACAAATAAGTAAATTCACATTAAATACAATATTTCGTCCTCATCTACTATTGTATAGATTTTATTTTACTGATAGTTACGTTAATAAGTGCTTATCTATTTAGCATTAGTTTGTATGTACCATTGAGTTGTAAGTAACAATTTCCAAAGAATCGCCTTTCGAACAAACGAATTCACAGATTGGCTAAGAAGTTCCGATTCTGATGAATCGTCCCATCTCTCTAAAGTGAATCGAATGAAATAAAGATTCTTAGATGAAATCTCCAATGTAATGGTTAAAATAACTTGAATTTTTCCGAACATGCGAGTAATAATTATCATATTATAAAGAAATACGAGTTCTGGAATAATATTCGGTGTGTCACGTGGCACGAATTTTTTCGAAGAGGTATATTGCGGTCTCAAACCACGTAAATATGGACAAATGTTTGAGGATCAATTCAAATTACGACATTCGGCTAAAAGAGGATAAAAAAAATCGAAAACGAAAGTAGTAAACGAATGAAGTGTGCTTCTGAAGAGATGCGGCAATTTCGATGAAGAATAGAAATGATCGTTTTAAAAGGACTAATTGATTGCTCAGTTTCTTTTTGCTTCATCTTCGAAAATAATATACTTGATTAAATCACCGCCGCGTATATATTCGTCCGACGTCAGTAAATTTCCTATCGGTTTTTAGAATAAAGCAAAGGGAATTACTAAATGTTAATTGCGAGGAATAAGCGCCAGCTTATACGGCATGTCTTCCGTAAAACAGTGCGGAAATATAAATCGATGTTTGGGAAGAAATTTGAATTACCGAAGTAAAAAAGGAAATCGAGTTCCGTTTTAACGGAGAATAGGTGACTCCTTTGGATTAGAGAAATGGCAGACCGCGAATTCTTCAAAACCTTAATAAACAGTCTAATAATGATTGGAAAATGCAGCTCTACTGCATGAAAATTGGAATGTCAATGCAATATGTGACTGTTATATTTAGGGAGTCAGTTATGTACGCCACCCAAGTGCCTCGAGGAAACTTTTTATGTGCATCCAAATATTTACTTATACGTGGTGTGATAAAAAAACGGAATTTTGTAATCAATTTTTTCGTTATTTTTGTACACATATCCCTAACGTATATTGTTAATCGCAGCCATTTTGAAAGCGTAGTCTATTGTTGGCAGTCAAAAAGGTTACACATGATTAACTGTGATCGGCGATTTTTGACTTGTGGAAAAATGGAAGAAAGAATTTGCATTAAATTCTGTGTACCAATACATAGAAAAAATTTTGATCGACCCTATATGACTATTTGCGGGCGAAATTGAGACTAATTAGTCCCGTCTTAAATTTAACCCATTAATGATAGAAGATGAAAATAATAAAGTTAAATTCAGTTACCACAAAAGTACCATTATGATACTACCCTGTAAAGTAACAATAAAATACTAATATTTAAGAGCCAAGTATTGTTTAAATATCGCATTATTTATGTTTCATTTTGTGACAGTCTTGCGATTGGTCGGAGCGCTTTTTGATAATCTTTACATAAGTTTATTTCCAAATCGACGTTTACATTTTTCGATCTTAGCTCATTTCGAAAATCATGAAACTTGTGCCGCCAATTTTGGGAGAACATGTGTGTCCCTTTTTGGGAAGCGGTTGAATATTGGAAAAGCTTGTCTTCATTTCTGAAAGTTACCCAAATGAGGCGTCTCAAGAATCGGAAGCTCTTTCTCGAGAAATGCATTTCTATCACTTGTAGACATCCGAGTGTTTTCTTAAATTTGATAAAATGCCCCTCGATTTCGATAAGCTATACATATACATAATAGATTCTCACTTTCCTCATTTAATTCATCGGTGATTTGGAAACACGGAAATAAATATAAAAAATCAACATCCGCCAGTTTGTAAACTTTGAAATCCAATACCATTGGTGGAATCGCGGCCATTTTAAATGCATTACCGATACATTTAATTATATTAATTTATTTCATCATTCCCCATTTATCACGTTTAAAATATCCATATAGTGAACCAGTTGTGCGTATATAAGTAATGCCAACATTAATGATTATAGGAATAACAAAAGTGAAAAATAGCGACATGACTGGGACTCGAACCCAGGCCTCCCACTTTCCGGGAAGGTATTCTAACCACTAAACTACCATGCCGCGTCACTTACTCGCTGTTATTCAAACTACCGTATTTCCAGTGAGCGAAGTAGTTTTGTAAGTTTAAAAGTTTTAAAATATTTGCGCTATATTCGAATTTCCTAACGGTACGTTTCATTTGCCGTCCTTCGTCCAGTCCTTCCCAAGTACGTACTTTCTTCGGCCGTGCCTCTGATAGCTCACGCCGCACCACTCGGCCGCCCCCTTCTCCAAAACCTCGCCAACTTATCGATTGCCCGCACCAACACAACTCCATACACAAACACACACTCCCTCTCTTCTTTCCAACCGACCTCGTTTCTTTCCATGCTCATTTCCAAAGGCCCAGGTACCGACTATGTCTGCGTACTGTGTACGTCGGTGGGCTCTCATTACCCTCGCTTCTTCACATCTAACATGCTTACACCGAAAGCGACCTCCTACAACTAGGATTCGAACCAGGGACGAAAGCGTCCGAGGTCGGCAAAATATGCTCGCGATGTATATTGGCACCTTAATCGAATGATGTCGTCAGTGGATGTGGAAGATGGTTTCTGCTTCAATAGGGCATGAAAAGGCACTTCCCCTCTCACCGCAAGACGAAAAAGCGAGCCACGGTTTGAGCGACCAAACAATGAACGAAAAATCGCGGGGGAAACGAGTGAATCCCGCTTTTTTATTTTTCGTGCGGAGAGAGTGAGCTGACGTAGAATGGAATGAGTGCGAAATAACGCGGCGCTCGTGGGAGAAATAATGTAGACTGCGTCTGCGGAAAAAAGAAGGTTCGAAGGGCTGCCAACTCTTTAAGAGTTGATCACGACACGCGAAACCAATTTGCTTCGTAATTATCGGATGCACTACTATTAGAAGAACTATTACAAGGTTGAGACGCGGTCCTTTAGCGAGAGTTTCGTAGCATCGAATCGAGCCTTAAAAGCTTATTTTTGAATATTTTTTATCGCTGGGAGAGTTAGTTTGCGATGTGGGAGAAAGAAGCGAAATTCGTTATTTGCTAATCTTGAAATTTTAAATTCATACGCGTCGAAGTAGGAACTGTTTCAGGAAGGAATGAGATTGGGATAACACGAATAATTACGGAGTTGGGACGTTTATTCGGAGACCATCTCATCCTATCCTCTGTGGAGTTTAGATTTTGATAGAAAAATTCTGAGAATATAATAAAAGCCTCGAGTTGGCAGTCAAGTAACAGTAATTAAAGAAGAATGGATATCTGTAAACCGGAATACCGTTAAATACCTCTAAATCTGAACTAGTTGCAAATGTAACTTTGGTATAATGTGCAGAAGAGCGAGTTGATAAATGTTTGGGCGTCAGTAATATTGCCCTCGAGATAATTGATGTAAAGGATTACTAATTGGAATTATGAGGCGTAAAATGATTGACTGAGTGGGAGGTTTGATTAGAATGAGGGGAATTGAGACAAAGAATTTGAGCATAACTGTCGTCGATTAGGAGAGTTAAGAAAGTGGCAATTGAGGGCAGTATGAAGTAGTGGCCATCAAATGGTGAGCCAATGGGTGAAAGCCGAGGAAATAATTGTATAAATGCGGATAATCGGCGAGAGGAAGTGAAAAACGCGAAATACTTTGCCAAATATCGATGGGCTTCGAAAGGTGGGATAACAACGAAGTTGTGTGTAAAGTTCGGCTCCCATTCCCCGTTCATTTCCCCAATCGTCGTTCTCTTCGTTCGCTGAAGAATTAGAAACTCGCGCTCGTCCTGGTTGGCGCATGCGCACTGCCTCTTATGCGCCTTTTTCCTTCAAAAACAACGCAGGAACTGCTTTAGGCGACTTTTACTTTTATAACTTCAGTTTATTCTTTAGCGAATAAAATGAATTGTATGCGCCGATTTGGTGAAAATATTAGAAGACGTTGGGTGGGAAATAACAAAGCGTTAGAGTGGATGGAAGACAGAGGAGCGACTGAATGGAAGAAAGGGAGAGGTAGACCGCGAAATAAGCTGGTCGAATGATGTTTGTAGGAATGAGAAGGAATGTACGGAGTGAGCTATTTAAAATGCCGATTACATTCCTGAGGATAGAAAAGATAGATACACTTACACTTTAGATAGATTTACACTTTGAGTGAGCGGAACTGTTCTTTCGCTATTAAGACGAACTTGAAGTTTAATTGGGGATTAAAAAAGGAGTTTATTCGTGAGAAGTCATCTGATTTACGCTTGTTTCATCGCAAAATCCGCTAACCAGAGATGACCTCTGCGATTTAAATTTGAATCAGGGCCGGCTAGAAGGAGGTGAGGCAGTGCGCGGCGGTAAAGAGGACGGCCTTAGTGAATACGTTTAACGATTGTATCGGAGAACGAGATCGGAATAATGCCGAATGAAAAATTTGGTTAACATTTCCAAACTTTTCTCCTCCTCCAATTTGTACGAAAAGAGCGTTCGTATAATTGAAGATCTAGAGTTATAAATACGAAATCTTTCTTTTTATATCTAGGGAAAAGATAACTTACTTTCCATTTCTTTAGCGGAAGGATAAAGACGGTAGACAACAATGGCGGGAGGAAGTGGTAGTCGAACTAGAGAAGGAAATTTTTAATTTCTGAGCATAATTTGTGACGATTGAGAAGACATGTAAAAACGAACCAAGTTCGTTTCGGACAATGTTCGATGAGGATCCTTATGTATGCGTTTATTTTGCGATTCGCAGATCACGGAGACGTACGCTTTCCTGCCCAGGGAGGCTGTCACCAAGTTCCTGCTGCAGTGTACAGACTGCCAGAGGAAACCCGTACATGGAGAGGCCACGGTCAACGGCGGAAGCGCGGTCACCGTGGCGACTGGAGGTGGGGCCGAACCCATGGAGATTGACGCCTCCGAGTCTGCCTCGCCTGCCTCTCCGCCCTCCCAGGGCGGCCCCCAAGCCACTGCCAACACGCCCCCCGCATCCCCTCTGCCGCCTCCACCGCCCCCTTTCCTACTGCACCGACGCCTACATCCCCCGGACATCGACTACAGTCTGCCCATCACCACCACCTACCTGAAGCACATGCGCAGCCTCGGCTATACGGACGAAGACGCGCTCAAGATAGACGTGGAGGTGAGTCCTACACTTGGCCAACGCAGCATTCGAACATTTATTTGTCGATATCCATCCCAAGAACATTCGATCCAAAGAATAATTTGCGCTGCCGATTCGGTGGAATTGAAGGACGGAATCCACCCAAGGATGTTCTCATTTTGTGGCGGAATTCGATGCCTGCAAAACTAAGTTTATAAATTGATGAAGTAATTGCTAGAGGTGTATGTTAATTAAATAATATGAACGCGTTAAATGTTTAAATTTCGTATATTTATCATTCCTATCCGTGCGGTACATTTTCGTACAATCCTGAAGATCCAAATAAAATTTCGCCAATCCGATGAAAATAAGGAAAGTACTCTGTCGCCGACGTCAGTTTTGTTTTCGTTTGATTGACCTCAATAAGAGTATCACCTGAATTATTTAATTTTTTAACATTCTTTACGAGCGAACAATAATTAATTGCACGATTCAAGACGGTATATTAAGATTTATTAAACTACAAAAAATTAATCAAACGTCTGAAATAAGATAACTTAAAGAACCGCAATAAAAAAATTAGATGAAACTTTTCAATTACGTTGTTTTAGGTTACGACTCCTCTCCCTTAATCTCTTAGGACGAAAGTTGAGTTTTGACCACAAAGTGTCGTTGATTTTCTCTCATCCAAAGCGCACCTTCACTTCAATTTACATGCCACTTTTTGTTCCACCCAACTTTCGTTTCCTTTAAAAGTTTGCATGCACTGAAGCCTTCGCAGGATTTCCAAACGATTATTGTGGGAAAATTGTCAACTTAGTCAGGTTTCTGGAATATGCGGCGAGTATATGGGACCCAGCGGATGAAACGGACGCAAGGCGATACGATTTGTTAAAAAGTGCTACGATAGAAAAGCAACCGTTACGCAAGTGCTGTCAGACGCAGGTTGGGAATCTTTGAAAGAAAAGAGGTTAGGCTACGATTGCTTCATAAATTCAGAGAAAGTACATTTTCGGAAGCTTAAATAGTATTATACGACCCCCTTTTGTTACTTAGGCCGATAATGAGCATAAAATAAGAGAAATAGATGCGAGGACAAGTCGTTTTGGAGAGTTAATCTTTCCGCGAACTACTATACGCGATAGCAATGAGTTTTTTTAATCGTATGGCCACCATCCCACACACTCGACTGGGAGCTTTTGACTAGATTAATATGAGTGCTAGAATAACAACTAAATTCTATCTATTCTACTACCATGCGCATGGCACAGCTACTTATGCCAGATCTAATATTGAAAATGCAATAAGTTGAAGAGTTAACACAAAACTTGATGTTTACACGTCACACGCTCAAAGGCAGGTTATTTATGTAGATGTAGAAGTAATTTTTTTTCTATGGACCTCTCCAAAAAACACCCGAACATACTGATTTTATTCTCTTACATATTTTACAGTTATGTATTTTACGGTAATATATCCTACAGTGATATATCGTATCTTACGCTCGTTCATTCATCCTTTTTGTATGTAATCATTTGCAGTGAGTTGAATGTAATAGCGGATTCCCTGAATCTCAAAATAGTTTATGATCGCATTCTTAATTTACATAAAAAGTTACACTGACAATTCTGCTGCAAACATCTACCGATAGATCACTCCTGGCGGAGTCTTTGAGGAGAAACTTTGGCCCATAAGAATAACACGTGTTTCACCTTTCGATTCTCGCATCTTAATAAACTCACCTTGTGTGACGATTCCCCGGAGAAATTCTGCGGTCGGACGAACATTGCCTCGTCCCCCATCTAGCGGGATTGTTTTGCATCACGTATTTCCTCGCCGATGACCACTTGATTGCGCTTGCATGTCCCGATGCTGCGAATTGTGGAAAATTGTCAAGTTTAGAATTGAAGGTCCAACTTTATGAAACAGGGCACTTTAGAGAAATCTGCAAGAGACGGAGTGTTTCCGTGGATATTCCGTTTGTGCGATTGCTAGTTTGTTTCCCCGTAAATGTTTGCTTGAGTGAGATTCTTGAATTCAATCTGAATAGAAGTTTAATCAATCAATGAATTGCCATAGTTTGTGATTACCAATTTTTACGATATATTCGTATTGTATAAAACAGTGCAGTTTTTAAATATTAATGTAATACTGATCAAAATTTGATGGATACCTAAATAAATAATGTTTTTCAGATTGATTCTAATGAGTACCAAAAGAAATTCTAATAAAATTTGCAAGTAGTTGAATAATGTATATTTAAAATGTATGTTTATTGAATGGGCGTAACTCTCAGCCGGCCCTGACCCCGTCCCTCAGGAATTCATCTGTTTCTGGAAAAACTTTCCTCTCGTATTATTTTATCCCTTACTTAAATGTTTAACTCTTTGCCGCAAATACTCTAATAGTTTGCTTTGCTTTCTATAAACTTTCCGTGTGTCAACGTACGGAATTCGAAGCAAACTCTGTGGTTGGGATGGAATCATTTCCAAATTTACGATGAACAACGAAAATCGGTTTTGTGCGAATATTTTCGCTGCGAACCAAAAAAACTTTTCCGGGTTGAACGTTATGCGCTATTTCAATTTAAGCGAATTGATATCTATTAAAAATTATAGAGACAGAACTGATCAATGCTGCGATTCGTTTTAACCAATATTTCGTGCTATGATTGATACCGATTTATAATCGATGAAATTTCAGACCATTCATCCCACTGTCTTAATCATTTCATTGGAGGGTTTGAAGAAGAAAGCAGAACAATGTCATGAGAATGTGTCCCTAAAGAGAGAGGAAGATCCTGGGAAGGCTGTTGGAATCTCGTGAACAATATGAGCAAAGAAATACAAATCTATTGGGGGATAGCGACGCGTAGTCGTACTGTATGTAGGAATTTGAGAACATGGAGGAACAATTTAAATAAATTAGACAAATATCACAAGAGATAGCATCGACGGTAGTTTGTTATTATTTATGTAAATAATTAATTCCATCCTCGAAACAGAAATTGATACTTCTTTTGGAATCGGATTCCTTATAAATATTTTCTAAGCCACGGGAAGGGCCCGTCCGGCCCTGGCGTTGTCTTAACAGCCCCTTGCTTCCTCTTTTTCATTAATTATCGCTCCATAGAGTTGCCTCTTCATCTCCCTATAGTCAGTTAATATATTTAAATTTGTTCTATGGAAATCAGCTATCTATAAAATTGGAATGTTAAATTTGTTATTTGAAACCATCCGCAAGTTACGTGAACTAATAAATACAGCTTTGTGTCCCCGGAAAAGTTTGTGCCAAAGGAATTACTAAAATCTTTAGTATTCTTTGGTGGAATGTATCTTCGAATGTTTTTTCGAAGCAACGGTCGATATTCGCTTTGACCGGATTTTCAAAGTTCTTTCGTAGTATTGTATGAGTTTCCGAAAAATGTTGAAATCTATACTTAATTTACGTGAGGCTGATTGAAAAACACTAGTATAGGATAGTTTAGCTGCTCTACTGATAAGGGTTTGATAGCTCGTGGTTATAATATACTATAAAGGTCTTCACCTTGTATCGTATTTATACAATAATAATTATATCCGTACTTATTCCGTATTTATATAATTCGTGTCTGCAATTTTGCATAAAAAATGTGTATACAAATGTCAAGAAATGCTTTTATCGATATTTTCATCAACGGCATCCCTCGTTTCTGTTAAACGATGCTTTGTGGTAAAATCCCCTAAAAGAAGCGCTTGTTTCTACTGTTGATAATGTCACAATCTTAGAATGCTGCCTAACCGACCACCTCAAATACAAGTCAGTAAAACCCAAGTATTTATCTTAAATATTCAGGGACAGATTCACTGTAATACGTGATATTCGGCACAACGATCGCAAGCTGATTCCATTTACTTTAGTATTAATTCTTTCAACGCAGGCGCAGAGAAATCCCATTCTCAGCGAATAATTGCAACAATTTCACGATTACGAGTCACGAAAGCGAAGCATCAAACGACAGGAGTTAACAGTTGAGTTGCGTTAACAAATCCCATGTTCTGATCCGAAAGAGTAAACCAGAAACGTACCCTTAATCCAAAAACTCGAAAAAACGACCCTTAAAACGGCACTTTTTCCCGTTTTCTCTCATCGATCTAGTAACTTGGGGAGGCGTAATACTTTAGTTCATCTAAACGCACGGACGCAAATGCGTAGGAAAGCGTTCCACATAGGAGAGAACTTTCAAATTTATCAGAGACAATTCCCCGGCTTCTTTCTTATTCCACCCTTTCGTGCTCTCCCTCTTATCTTTCCCCACACCATCTCCTCGCGCTTGTCAGCCTTCCAAAACCTCTCCCACACCTACCTTCTCATTTTCCACAGCCCTTCCATCCCCTCTTACCGCTCCATCCCCGCCCCTCTTACCCGCCCCTCTTACCCGCCCCTTTTACCCCGGCCCCTTCTTACCCCATGCAGCCTACTCGATCCGACCCATCCACTCAGCCCTTCTAACGCCACCCACCACCAGTCCTTTTTACCCCATCCACCCGGCAGCGCTTCTTACCCACCAGTCCTTCCTACCCCATCCACTCAGCAACGCCAGTCCTTTCTACCCATCCGCCCAGCCCCACCCACCCACCACTCACTTCTCCGACCAACCCAAACTCCCTTGGGCTCATACACCTGATCCCCGCACATCTCCCACTACCGCCTTCTCTTCCTCTATCATTCGCAGTAAATACCCTCGGAACGTATACTCCCTTCCTGCACTAACGGATATGATTATAGAAATTATAAATAACGTAGATTTAACGTTGTTCCGAGTTGCACCTTTCTCTATTTCTCCCTCCATTCTTCTTCCCTTTCATCCATCTTTTTGCATTCCCTTTTGTATCATTCTCGGCCCCTTCCTTCTCATCCAACGAGGTTTCTCTCGCTCATCCTCTCCCTTTCCTTCCACCATCATCATATATCTCTTTTGTTATTCCTCTTCATCTTCTCTTCTTTCGACCACTTACTATCATCTCCAACATATTTCTCTGCATTCCGCAGTACCTTCAATCACTCGCCCAGAGGAACATCTTAACGAGGAATTCATCGATGCATTTTTTCTCTCGTTATATTATTATCGTTATAAAAATGGTACGGAAAGTGGAGGGGAGTATAAAATTCGTTTGATTAGCCGTAAAACATGAGTAGTATTTAATGTCGGCGACTTAAATTTGGCGGAAAACAATTTTTCGGGAAATTACATGATTTGACAGCTCCGCATTCACCCACGCCTTTCTAGGACATTTCTTATAGTAGAATCTATTACGGAAATGTATACTTCTTATTCGACATTTCGATGCAATTCGTATTTCCACCACCTAATGTATTTTGTCCTTCAAAATTAGCAAAGAGTTGTCGATAACTAGCTTATTTTTAAACTGAAATGTCCAAAATCGCCAGATCTTTCAAAACAAAGAAGGTCACGGAATTCAAACTGTAGATATAACCGCAACTATCTTTGCTATGTAAATCTTCACACGAATATGAAAGAAGAACGATCGGATTCGATCCCAACCATTTCCTTCAAAATAAACTATTAAATGCACAAAAGAATTTATTCATTTTGATATATATTTTCTCCGATAGGCAGAATAAGCAAATAGATGCCGAAAATAGCATTTTGAATCAAATCTGACCTCTGAAAGGACTTCCGGAAACATAAATAAGAAAGAGTTGTTCGGCAATTAAAAGGCGTACTTGAAACAATACCGTCTGCTTTGAAAAAACGTTAAACTTGTTCCCTTACTGAGATATGAATAAAAAATAGAGAAATTTCCGTGGAAGAAACCTTCGACTGGAAAATCCACGGAAAGGAAAAGAGCGAAATTAGAAATTTGTATTCAGTTGCGGAAAACTGGAATGGAAGAGACTTTTAAGTCCCTAAATGTTGAGCATCTGTTCCTCTGTCGTACCGAAAGTATTTTTTAATTTACCGATCTTTTCCATCGTATGATTTTAAGTCCAATCCATATTAGAAATCCCTTAAAATCCGAGTGTAAAAGTATTTCCACAAATTAATGCGGTTCAGAAAGATTAGAGCCCTGGTGTGACCATTTACAGAATACAGCAGACACAGAAATTACTAACGTTTTTTGACAAAATCGAACTTTAAGTGAGCCCCTATTTCCATTTATTACAGGAAAGAAAAATGCGAGAAATAAGAGATAAAATTAAAATTTGGAACGAAAGGTGCGTGCGATGTATGGAAAGAAGGGATGAAGGAGAATTGAGGTTTAGTGGAAGGAAAATAAGAAAATTGGAAGAGAAAGAAACGGCGGGGTAGAGAGAAAAGATCGTAGATAAATAGAAATGAAAAGGAAAATGCGTAAAGAGAATGAGAAAGTAGAAAAGGATAATTGAGGAAAGCGACTAGATAGCATGCGTGATTCGAGGGAAGGAAGACGATAAATATAAATAGAGGAAAAGGAGAAGAGGGAAAGAACCGAGGGAACAAAAAATAGGAAAGAGAAGGCAAAGATGATGATTGCAGAGGAGGGGAGTCGGAATGCGAAGAGTGGGAGTTGGGGGAGTGGGGATGGGGATGGGGGGGGGGATGGGGTGGGGATGGGGGTGGGGATGGGGAGTGGGGGCAGGGAAACATGTTCTTCTTCGTTACTGACGGACGCACTCGACTTTCGCACAGAATGGGCGGCGGAGAATGCTCTCGTGGTTACTTTTACCTCCGCACATTTAAATGGTGTCCAAAGAGGAAAAATTCTCCCGAATGAGTGGAAACGGAGGAAAATGGAGAATGAGAAGGGAGAAACAATCGAATGAAAGGAAGAGGAGAGGAAAAGGGATTTTGGAAGGAAGGAAACGCGGTTTGCGGCATAGCGCGCGCTATCTAGCGACGAAAGCAAAAATATGGCGAAAGTAAACAAAAGGAAGAGAAGAAATATCGGCATCGAAGAAGGAAACGCGAGAACGTTCCGGATATTTTTCGCAGGGATAATAGAAGTGGATAAGAAGAGAGGATAAGTAGAGGTCGCAGAGGGAAAAGGTGACGGCGTCGAAGTGGGAGTTGGCACAAAAGGGAAAGGACGGAATGCAAAGACGGAATGGGCGTGCGAAGGGAAGGGTATGTGTTCCGGCGAAAAAAGCGTGGGATGGGAGGAACAAGAAAGGACCATTCCCCCGAGTTACGTCAGGGCCTCTTTCTTGGTGGATGGATGGGGGAGCTGTGGTGCTTATCTGGAGGAGAGAGAGGCTCGTTTCATTTCCGTGGTTAGGCCCACTCCCCTTCGAGTAGAAAGTTGGACGAGAGGGAATGGAGATAGAGCCGTCGTGAAGGGGAGGAGGCGCTCCGAGGCACAAGAGGGGAATGGAGAATGGTTGCTCGGTGCTGCTGCTATGTGGGTGCGGGGAGAGGAAATATGTATGGAGCGGAGTGGCGACGGAGGGGCGGATGTGGGGCTTTTGGAAGACTAAGAATAGTTGGAGGGACCTCGCAATTTCGACCCTTCCGAGCGCAATTCGAACCTGGAGCCGCATTTGACGGGGGAAGGGTCGACAACAAATGGGGGCGGACGAATTTCCTAAAAGGATAGAACAAAATCGATAGGTAACGCGCACGTACGGATGAAACACGAGTAAAGAGTTCGAAATCCTTGACTATATTCCCGAGTGCAAATGAAGATTAACTTTACTATTTGTCGAATTTTTTTAAATTTGTCAAAGAATCGAGCGCAAAAACGCTTTTCTTAACCTCAGCGAAAATTGGAATAAGTTGTGAGCATGCGTATGTTCGCGGATAGATGCATCCACACGCACATACTAATATGGGAGAAGGGTGTAAATAGGGAAGGGAGCGGCAATACCAAAACATCCCGGTTCGTTAGTCGGTGTGGGGAGGCGTGGGTGGTGGTCGGGGGCGGGCGAGTGTGGGCGGGAGGGGAGATTGAAAGTGCGGGGAAGACTCGTGGAGGTTACTCGCCGATAAAATCCGTGTCAGACCTCTCTCTCTCTCCCTCTCTCCCCTCTTCCCTTGCTTCTCTTCCCTTGCTTCTTATCCCATTTCAGCTCCGACGCCGTTATCGCCTCCAAAGACTTCCGCTGGAGTGAACCTCTCGAACCCGGTCCTCCTCTTTTCACGAGCCGTTTCTTCTTCAACCATACCCTGTTATATTTTAAGCAAACCGGAGGATGAAAATTCGCGCCATAGATACGCGTTAAAAAGATATTGTTAAACTGTGCACTTTCGAACGGTGGATTGAAATTACTTCGCCACGAACTATGCTTTAGCAGTTTCTCTTTCGATAGTTTTTCTGTCTTTTCATTCCTATTTATCGCTAAGTTCTCGTTATTTTAAATGCGTAAATAATATAACCGTTGTAGCCCGTCTCTCTGAAATGTACTCTTTCCTTCCATTTTCTCGCGACATTCTCGAGGCACATTGCTTAGGGCGGATCCCCGCCATTTGGAGTTCCGTATCGTCAGTACCATTTTCTCTCCCTCCTATCTTCCTTCCCATTTTCTCAACTTCCGAATAAGTAAACGCCTCCGAGACCAGGCCACCCTGGGCAGTTCCCTTTCCCAAACGCCAGCCTCGGCTGTAGGATTTTCTCTTCCATTCCCTTCGAGGATCTCCTTTATACCTCGCTGCTGCCCCATCCCTTCCTGCCCCATCCCATCCGTCCCTTTTTCCTCATCCCTTCCTGCCTCATCCCTTCCTGCTCTATCCAGCCCTCCCACCGGCATTCCCTTCCCTGCCGCCGCCGCACCGGTCCCTCGTCAACTTATTCACCCCAGACTCCTCTTCGCCGCCTACTGGACCCTCTCTAACATCCATCCTCCGTTCCCTCCTCTATTTTTCTTCTATCTCCGCACCGCCGCCGGTATTTGTTATTCCCGCCGCTTCTCCGCCCGAAACAGCTCTCTCTCTTCCCTCTCTACATCTGCGTCCTTGCTTTCTTTTATCGCGGACCCCGCGAAAGATGCGGGATTAATGCTCCACCGTAAAAATCAATCGATCCACTCGTTCCTTTTTATCCAAGTGTCTCCGAGGAAGAAAGTTACACCTCTTTGCGACTATCCCGCTCCGATGTTTAATCTCCGGGAAAAGGCATCCCTTCCTAAATGGAGAAATTGTGTGGAAGAGTTCATTTGGACACGTTTTTCTTAAAAAGATAAATTTTTGAAACATTTTGAGGTTTGCGGAATGACGTCCGCAGAAATAATTGTCGATCGGTGTATTTGCCGCGCGAATTCCGATTTTTAACTCAGAAACGCAACAGAGGAAACGAATTCTCTCCAAAACGACAGAATTATTTGAACAAACGGTTGACGCCCAGCGTTTCTACGCGTTTCTTACGCTGTTTTTAACCGCTCGCCTCGCTGAAGGAGTTTGGTCGTTCAATAAGTTGCGATTTCGAGACGGATGTACCGCAAACCATTGGTTTCGTTCTTTTCCCCGTTATGTTGCGCCGTTCACTTTGCTTCTTAATTGACTCTCACATCTACGGCCGTATCTTTTTAGTCGGCTCGTATCTTTTATTAAGAGAAGAAGCAGATTTTGAATCGAACTGTCGTGGCATTGGTCTATGGATTCTCAGGCTGGTCGCTGAGTTTATGGCGTATTGAAGATTGCTATGCCACAGACTCAGACAGAATTAAGGTTTTAATGCGTTACAATGTCGAAATTTTCGTCGCTTCGCTGTCCTGTACAGCACACCGTATTTAATTGACGTGAATCGATTCGATGCCAAATGACGATCGATTTTCTCCAACAAAGATTTTCTTAGAATCCTCTTTACCGAGAGTCTCCGATTTTGGCCAGTATCAGAACTGTAGCATTAATTACTTACCAAAGACGGTTAGCATTACCGTTTTTTGGGTTATCAGGATGTCCGTCGACAAATATCTACGCAATTCATCGGTGAGTAAACAAAGTTCCCTTTTCACTCTTTCCTTCTCCTAGCGACCGGACGCTCATCTTTCCCATTCTCTTGGATCGACTTTCCGATCCTTTCCAAAGTTTCAAAATCGCTATCTTCAGAATAATCGTTCAACGTACTCTATTGGTGGCTTAATTCTAAATTTTAAACAAAGGAACAAATCGGAAAATCGACTGTTTATGGCGATTCTGAAGAAACGACTCAATTGAAACCTCATTTTAGGAAGTGATATAAAAATTGGGAAGTATATTTCGTGTAAAAGAGAACTATCGTGGGAACGGGAAAATAAGTGAAATCGAATTCGTATGAGTTATTTCGATTCCTGATCAGATATCGCGAAAAGTAACCATCTTTTCGAAAACATGTATGATTGACGCGGTTTAATTCTTATATATAAGTCAAGAGGTAGATATTAATGGATCGATATTTTCGATATAACCTTTTGGAAATAAAAGGGAGGGTGGCAGTGAATTACTTACGTGAATAATGGAAAGAAATAGGTGGATTGAAATAGATCTTAAGATTTTCTATCCGTAAGAAAAGAAACATCTGTTTTGGGCGAGGCTGCGATATGCGTGGGCGAAGAAGAGAGAATCTACCCTTCCCTTTCCAACTACCCTTCCCTTTCCAAGTCTACCCTCCACTTTATATGTCTACCTTCCCCCTTCCAACTGTACCCTGCTCTTTACATGTCTACCCTCCTTTTTCCAACTATACCCTGCCCTTTCCAACTCTACCCTCCCCTTTTCAATTCTACTCTCCCCTTCTCAACTCTACCCCCTCTACTTGGGATCAGAAATGACAGATTCTGCGATTGACTCCTTAGGTGAAAAGGGGTTTGTAAGAAAGGAAGATTACGATTGGAGAAGGAAGAGCAACAACAACGTCCTGTCAGGTTTCGATTTAAATTATTTTTGTTTGGAGAAATCATTCTCTACTAATAACGTAAACCATTAGAGAATCTTACTAATAACTTAGGCCTTAGAGAATTTAAAACGTTTTCAAGTTCGTGTGTGAGGATCCTCCTTCGTTCTCTCATTAATTTTCGACTCTAGTATCTATTACATTTAACTCTATTATCTATTTGATGAATTTCGGGTTGATCTCAAATTTCTCGTTTCCAAAATTTTCAACCGTATCGAGGCAATCGCTTCTTTATCCGATTGCAATGATCCTCAAGTCATCCATCCTCCCACGTTAAATCGCAGCGTTCATTTTCTTTGTCGTGAGAATATTTTATTAACTTTGGTACTACTTTTAATGTTTTCTGTATTTAAGAAAAATGTTAAATTAAGCCACCCACCGGAAATTTTAATACATTTATACTATTTAGCCCGTATTCATTTATACATATTATGTGATATAAAATGGTACATGAAGAATTACTTAATCTTTATGCGCGTATATAAAAACTTAAAGCCGTTATAAATTATTACGATAAATATTTTCTACATTAATTTCGCCGAAGTAAGTTTATTCATTCCTCCGCAATCTCAAGTCGGGGTATTTTTTGATTCGATTTTCCTTAAATAATTGTAAATTGTCTGTCAACCATCAATTTTCAAAGTCCTTTTACCGGATTTTGGTAATTTAATGGGATTCGGCGCATTGAAAAGCAGTAGATACTATTGCAATTTGTCAATTTATTTTACAAGAAACCCTCACTGTTTCTGTAATTATATTGCAATTTCAAAAAATTACTGCGACCGCTATTGCCTTTCATGCACCCATGACCAGCGCAAATAATTCTCCCAAAACATCTTTAATCCTAGAATAAAAACAGGAATAATTCCGCCGGAATAAGTAGATAGGTGAGTGAATAGGACACGGTCGATGTCTCAACTGTGCACACCTCCTCCTGAAAATATCGGAACGTCCATCTGTTGCGATCTCTGCTATCTGCTAACAAATTTGGTTATCTTCCAGCTCTCTTACTCGTCTAACCAGGGCCGACACATGACAGAAAGCGAGGGAACCGCCCCAGTGCGATCTATTCAGCGGGGTGGTAATATACTCATCAATAGGAGATAAATACGGCAATAATGGAAGAAAATAAAGTTCCACGTCACGAATCCCCGTCGAGACTCAATTTTTGCCGTGACAAAAAAGCGCTTTCTCGTTATATTTAGAGTCCAAATTTCCCCTTCCATTTCTTAATTCATATTGTGTAATAATAAACTATA
>KZ308756.1:37984-62762 GCA_000376725.2 Ladona fulva | reverse complement strand
ATATATATATATATATATAGGAATTGTTTTTTTTTTAGCCAGGACGAAATAATACATGAGTATTCTGGGTTAAATACATTTCGGCCAGCAAAATTTGTAAGTATCATTTAATGATTATTTCGAAAATAGTGTCACTCTTTTTCGATAATTCCAAAAGTTCTTTAGCTGTAAAGATAGTAAAAGTCATACAAAATATACAATAATTGCAGGCGAGAAGCTTCAAATATTTTATTACTTAAATTTGAGGGAAATGTATGCCTTAAATGGGAAGATGAACTTTAAAATCGCCTTATGCAAAATTCCCAACACAATTAACTACGGAACGATAAATTAGTCGGCATAATGCGTATTTATTTCTCGAATGTCTTATTCTTCTCAATCAGAGGTATATTTGTTATAAAAAAGAGTTTTTAATCTTTTCACGTTTCCAGATAACAATGAAATAGTCACAAAGATTCTCCATATTGATTGTCATTATCTTTTAATTCTCACGGAACTCTCTCTCTTGAATCGCAGTGTTTAACCGGTTCTCGTAGCATCCGAGTTCCACCGTTAAACCGACGATGTGTAATGTTTAAATATTATCGGAGGAAGGCAACATCTCGTAGAGCACTAATCCGTAGGAGGGGAAAAGGCCACGGAAGCACGAAAGCGAGACGAAGATAAGGGAGGGGAGAGCTTATAAAGAAGGACTTCCTTACGTTGCCTCCTCCGCCCATCAGCCGTTCCCCCATAATTTCCTCCGCTCCCTCCACACATATCTCCCCTCAGTGCGAGGCGGTTAGGATGTAAGCGAAAATAAGGTGGCGACGGGGGAGTGGGGTTGAGCAAGAGGAGCGAGAGTGTCTGGCGGAGGATGTGCGATGGAAGGGGTGGCGAGGTGGAAGGGGGGAGCTGGAAGGGGGCGAGATGGAAAGGGTCGAGGTGGAAGGGGGCGAGATGGAAAGGGTCGAGGTGGAAGGGGGCGAGATGGAAAGGGACGAGATGGAAAGGGACGAGATGGAAAGGGGCGAAATGGAAGGGGGCGAAATGGAAGGGGGTGAGATGGAAGGGGGCGAGATGGAAGGGGGCGAGATGGAAGGGGGCGAGGGGCGAAGAAGGGGTGAGGGTCAGAGAAGGCGGGTATGGAAGCGTAGGACGAGATGAAGTTACGGAGGGGCCTTCTATTGCCTTTCCTGTTTCTTCCTCATTTACTCCTCCTTTTCTGCCCTTCTCCGAATTAAACAACGACCCTTTCCTAAACTTGTTTCGCTATTTCGTTCCCTTTCTTTTCGTCTATTTCCAATGACGTTTTCGCGCTGATAAATAGTAATTCGTCGATGAGAAACGCCGTTTCCACGTACTTCTCGCTATCTGTACTTATTTCACCACATCGAGAATCATTTCTTTTTATAAGCAGATTCGACACGTGAGGAAAACGACTTCGGTTAAGACCGAATTCGACGTAACTGCGGATGCCTTGTCAATGAATGTTGAACTTCGGATTGTTCCCGTGTTTGTAACGATTAGTTACAGAACTGAAACGTGCGGACAGATGTGTAAATCGACTGTATCGTCTTCTTTAACATTTTTCTGTGTTCATTGTCGTCTCGGATCGGACAAATATTTCGCCGCCGTTTGAGACGAAACAAATTAATCGAGTTAATTATAGTTGCCATCCTCGTTGTTCGCGTACAAAGAGCCGAAATAAAATCCGCCACCGCATTTCCTTTTTTTTCGTTTCACCATTAGGGTGTCCCACAGCCCCCCTCTTTGATCGATGAACCCCCTTATCTATTTCCCTCTTTTCCTAATATTTTGCGCAAAGAGACCGCGTATTACGTTCCTAAGTGAAAGCGAAGTTGTTGAATAATATAGTGTTTGATTGGGCGCCGCGAAATGTAAAAGAATTACGCACACGCGGCGGTTTCCGAAAAACGTAACTGAGATGAGGGAAAATGAACGTACGTAGAGTACATTTGGTGGGATCGCGGAGATAGAAAAAGCGAAATTTTGCTTACTTTTTCATTTCCCGAGGAATCGACAAACTATACCATACGTTAATCTTTTTTTCTTACGACAAAATGTCGTATTCAATGTAACATCGAAGGCTTGAATGGAATTGTTTTTCGACAATTTTCAACGCACGTTCTCCTGATAATATCTTCGATCCCAGCTAAATTGTAAACCGAATGATTTCATTTGAGTGGATTTAGAAGTGGAAGATTGGCAATCCCCTGTCTTTTAATTCGTTAGTTGTTTTAGTGAGCTTCTGATTCGTCGAACGATTGTCGGTGAAGATCGCACATGTATATGATAATCGTCAGAAATTCGCGACTTTTTCAAATTTCCCTATGGCTCTTATTTTGCAAATCGCCGGCTGTTTACTTTCGGAAACTTTGTCATCCAAACAGATTTGAATTAAGAAAATTATCAGCCTGTCGTAACTTTAAAAGTTCAAAGTAATTAAAAGTTAAATTCCAACTTCGGTGCTCTTTAAATATTCCATCGAAATTAAATGTGCATCGATCAGTCTCAGCGGCTAAAAAATACTTATTAATTCTGTATTTATTTTTACAACTGTAGAAAGTGAGAGTGGAAAAGGCGATCTTCGTCGAATCTTGATGGCATCCAAACAATTTCCAAACGTCCCACACATTGATACAATGAAGAATCGATAGAATGTTCTCCAACTATAATATCGACGAATCTTCCACAAATCGATACGTTACGTCCATTATTTTCAGCAATTTAGAATTCAAATAATCAGTGTACATTTTATGAAACTGTATGAATATTTTTTCGAAACCCATTCATCTTTATGTTTCCTATGGAAGCGGGGGTAACATCAAAATAATTTTCTACAAATGTCATCGATACAATAGTAGTCTATTAGAACGAAAGTTTGAGCGGTATTGAGGCATTTTGAAATCAAAAAGAAATTAATAAACGAATTCCGTTTAGAAAGAAGATGCATTCTCTCATCATTTCACGTTTTACTTCTCTTAACTGTTCTGTCATTCCATTCGAAAGTGTTTTCTTTTCCCATTTCTTCCAAGCGTTGGCAAAATGCCTTCGCAGTGAAATAGATTGAGTCGAATCCAACAAAAGGAACGGAGCTAAAATGGGAATGAGAGAAATCTTCAAAATGTAATCGATTGGCCTTTTTAATTGTAGTCCTTCTAGGGAAATAAACCATCTCCCTTTTCCTTGTATTGCCTTTCTTACTCCTTCTCTCATTTCACCAGATTCTGCATCTTGCAGTTAAATTCTTCCCTTAGGATTTCCTATTGTGGTCATCGATAATTATTCATTATTAAAGGTGTGGCAATTGACGCGGCATCTTCAATAATTTAAAAATAGTCAGTCAGTAATAGTGTGAAGATCCCTTATGAATACCTATACTTATGTCAATTCAAATGTGTGAATGCTGATTTTGATGAGCACTAAGAGTTCTATTTTAAATCGACATCATCTGCATGAGGTCTCTTTGGATGCAACTGTTCCCAATGTGAGGTAGCGAAGGACGGCGGTATTAAATGTCTGAAATTCGGAAGGATTTCGCGTTAGAAATCTGTGGTGAATATCGTTGCGTTGATAATCGAAGTTCGAGATGTGGAATCTTGTGGAATTTTTCTATTTAAGCACGGACGTATGGACGAATAGACTGGTTTTAAAAAGCAAGGGCGCCAAATAAAACCATCGATTATCATGGAAGGCTGTAAGATTTAGAAAACCATTCGCTTCCAATGAAGTATTTAACAATAGTTGATTTGCGTTCAATTCATTCTAACTGTAGGAGATGATAATACTAAATTTCAGATGAATCTGTTCCAAATTACGTATATTTTCTCGTCAGATATATTGTAAGGAAACAATATTTGAAGGAGGGAAAATTGGGATGAAAGTCGAAAAGGAAATAAAGCAATCGCCGGCCCTTGAGTTAGTGACCGAAGCAACGGGCATTACACTACTAATTGGCAACTACACAATTGTTAGCAATGACAAACAAAAGACAATGTTTTGAATTTACGAAACACATACGTGATGGCGCTCCTGGAGACGGAGAAAATTTAAAGTTCCGAATACGGCACTGATATCTGTGAGAGGACCACGAAGAGCCAACAACCAACTGACTCGTTGGATTCAAAATGTATCACATGCACATTATCACTCCTGAATTTCGTGCTCCTTAAATTTTAATTTTAATTAATTTTTAAATGTTAATCGTTTTAACTCTATTGGTATAGCCGGCGAACTGCTTCTGGAATAGCAATCCTTTTCTCCCGGCACATGAAGTGCACATAACCTTTAGATTCTCTCGTCACCCATTCATTGCGAAGCAGAAAAAAATCTACTACGAATACTCTCGTAATATTCCGGAATATTTTCCACGAATTATTTGTTTAACGGATAAAAGTTATTTTCTGCCATTCGTAGAGTGGGAATGCGCGAGGAACAATCTTTATTAAAACATAAGGGATCCGGGTTCGATGCCCGGTCACTTCGGAATGCAACAAATAAATGTTGTTTTTGTAATGAAAGTTAACGCAAAGAGGATCGAATGTGTTCTATCCGTGAGTAGAAACGGAGGGGGCGTTTCTTTGAGAAGGCGATAACAGCGACACCTTAGAGTGGAGAGGGGGAGGCTGGCTCTAAAAGGTAGTCGAGTATGTACGCAGTGTGTGGATGGGGGCGCTTTGACGGGCGTGGGATGGGGCAGGATTGATGCGGGGGTCGCTGGGAGGAAGGAAGGGAGCGATGGGGCCGTAGGGATGGAAGGGGACGCTCAGAGAGAGAAGGGCGGAGGAGAGAAGGGCGGCGGAGAGAAGGGCGGAGGAGAGACCGAGCGCAGCTAACGATAGACGCACTACACGCTCTTATTATACCAAACAATTTCCTCCTTTTCCATCCAACTTTTACTCATTTTCCAACACTAATAATACATCGTATATTTATCGTCTGTTTTTCACCTTTCTGAGTGTGATTAATACGTATTATTATAATAACTAACCTAAATGGATCGGTTTTATTCTTTTACTCTCACGTAATTCCGTCACTCGATTTGCGAATACCCGACTGCAAGTTTATATCGAAGCCGTCACATTCTTCGGTGGTTTAGACAGTATCGAGCGAGGAACGCCTTCGTCGGGGTTTTTCGTTGGAATAAAAATAAAAGGTGGTTTGAATTGAGCCACGTGTAGTATCGTTTACGGAATATATTTTTGCGAGATGTTTAGCTCGGAAAATGGGACATAGAGAGAGAGTTGGTTCCAACAAATTGGAGTGAGTTGGAGGACTCCTCCAACAGTGGAAGAGGGGAAAGGAGTCTGATGCGCACGCTCAGGAAAACCCGTTCTCCGTGTGCTGAGGTCCGGATGAGTGGAGCTGGGTGGAGATGTGGTTTGGATGCGAAGGGGGCTTTTGAAAGGAGGAGGTGTGGCCCTCCATTCCACCCCATCCGATACCGTTGCCTCCACCCCATTCGGCCTTCGAACCTCCCCCACCGCCGCCCCCTCCCACTCGGCGTTAACAACAGTTTCCCCCCCTCTGACCTCGCGAGAGACGATGTCAAGACGTCTTCGGAGGAAGAAATTTTCGGGGAAATAAAAGGCCTTTCGGCGCTTTTATATTTCTATTCTTTTTTTCCGTCGGTGGGCGTGTCCTAGTCCTTACTATGGCCATTTAAAAGTGCGACTCCTGGATTGTGAACTTGCTATGTGCGACCCGAATGCGGGTCGCCGAGATGAGTCGTATGCGCACCGATTTTTCGATGCGCGCAGTTGCACCGCCGAGATAATACAAGGGTCAATCATTCAGATCGAAAATCGATATTCTTAAGAATTCGATAGTTTACAAGCGACCTGTTTTCGGGTCGCCGACGAATCTTGCGCATTTCCGCTGCAGTAGCCAGGAGAAGGAATTTTTTCCGAAAAATTCAACGAATTACTTATTTTCCGCAACAATATACGATTGTTTCTCATTCGAATATTCCACTCTGAGGGGAAAATTCTTGCATTCGCTTTCGATTTTCGTCGCCTGGTTTGCGCCTGTGATCATTTAAACAAAATAATCGTGAAAATAGGATGAAAAAGTACAGGAAACTTATCGGTGGAGTTAATTTGGAGAATCGGTAAAGGACTGGATGCTTAAATCGAGTCATCTTTTGCTTGGCGTAAATAATTCATTCAAACCGGTATTCGTTTGCTTATGATATATAGCAGAAGATTCAGAAATCATTTTCCACTAATTTCGTCAAATCGCAACAGTTATTCAACCATCGATTATTTATAGTACACATTCTCTCTCTTATGAAGACCCATACCTGTCGAGCAATCGAGAACGAACGAACTGCTGCCACCTTATTTCAGTTTTCTGCTCTTTTTAATGTGGAACGCTAATTTTCGTTTCGAATTTCAAATGTTTCTATTATAAATATGCGCGGAAAACTTAAGATAAACTTAAGGATGGTTTTGTCTTCGCCAGCTATTATAGCGACTGTCAAAATAGATTATTTGATTCCGAAGCGGTATTTTTATCGAAGAGTGTCGAGAGAAAATCTCGACGAAAATGCATCATTAAAAAATCCGTTCTCGTTCGAGATATCTCAAGTTTTAGCACCTTTCATACGATGATTTGAAAAAAATAGGCGGTGAAATGATTTGCAATTATAAGTCACACCTCGCGGGATTTCTCGTCAAATATACAAATCAACGCCAACTTTTGAATGAGTTGGGATTTGGCCTAAATTGAACGAGTTCAACGATAGAACGAGAACTGTTCCACGTTGTTGAGAAAATAAAATCGTCCATCAGATAAAAAATCCTATGAAAACCCAATCGAAGTCAAAATATTTAGCGTACTAAAATCGCTAACCACCTTTGGTCCTCGCGGAAGGAAAGTTTTCTTTTAATGAAACACGGGCGAAAGGAAGTTAAAAACGAAGGCCGAAAAAAGGGGGCGCGTGGGTGGGAAGGCACACAAAGGGTGGGGCGGGAGCACAATGGCCGAGGGAAGGGAGCCTCCCCGCCCCCCTGACGCAAGTGTCTGCCCTCCCTTGCCTCGTACGCCATTCCACCATCAACCTTCGGACGGGAGAGCACGGCAGCAGCGCCTACTCAGTATTTTCGTGGCTGCAGCTCGAAGAGGGATGGACTGACTTTCCCCTCTTATGGTACAGCGGAGGGGAGAGACTAGTAGAAGCACGTGGTCTTTGATTGTGTCTGTGCGGCGGATTACTAATCGTAACGTTTCGAGTGAGTAGAACACCAAAATCGCTGTAACATAAAGGTGTGAGAGTGTGTCTGGGTTTCATTAGCGCGCCTTACTAGTATAAAGAGACCTCCTTCGGTCGTTGTGTTAGCAAAGGGGAGTGGGGTGGCACTTTGAGTACTTGGTGGTGCACCGCCTCCCACAATCCCGGCATCTACTCCCCGATCGACCATGTCCAAACGGCGCGCTACAGCCCTCAAGGTAAGTCCTACCACGAGCCTCCGTCCAATTATCCCCGTTCTTATACGTCGATCCAACAGGTTTTCGTAGCGTCTTTTCTCTACGTTGCCCCTTTTCAATTGTGACTTTCCCTCGAGAAAGTCCGCTCGCCCTTCTTACTGCCCCTGCGGAAGGGTTGGCTGAAGGAGTGGGTGGCCCAGAGGCGGGACCCTTTCTCGGACGCCTTTACTCGTTGTCATTATCGGCTCTAGTGCTCCGTGTGTGCGACCTGTTACATTCTTTGCGCGTACTTTCCAATGCTTTTATCACGAATCGATTGGGCGATGGCCGGCAGAGGGCGGCTCAAACGCCGGCAGCGATCAGCTGATCATCTTCCTCTCGGCGCCTCTCGTTCAACGACCCCCCGACCGCCGTTGGCGTACTTGTCCGGAGGTCCCGAGTTCGAACCCCGTCATACGTGTGGATGAGTGTCTATCGTAATGATTATCTTTTAATTTATCGTCCCTTGTTTACCGATGTTCGCATGCATGTACCGGGCATATGTAAAGTTAATGGCGTTGCGTTTTCTGCATCGATAACCGGTTAATTAGCGATACAGATTTCAGTTCCGTGCAGTTCGAATGTTTATGTTCGATTTGCTATTGAGTTGGTCGGCACAGGAAACACCTCAAAACGGGGCGGCAATGTGATCGTCGAAAAAGTTGATTCGAATGGAAATTGCGCCAATATTAATCGTTATCGCGAGACAACTTTGCAACAACTCGCAATTCCCTATTTAGAGTGGTTGAAAGGAGCAATTAAGAGGGCACTCGATTAAGTAGGCCACGGCCAAGCGCTGCATTCGCTTTGTTTTGGAAACACGGATCCAAGGACGCCGAACCTCTTCCATCGAATTAGTTCGCTGCATCACTTTTGGCCGTTGTTTACTATTATTCTTGTTCGACGTATTCCGGTCGTCAACACTCGGCAGTTGGCTTTGCTTATTTCTAGACTCTGCAGCTCATTCATCCTTCGACGTCGTCTTTTCTTTTTCGCCACTATGTATTTGTACTTCGAGCGAAGACGACTATCTTCTCTGTTTAAGGAACCGATGCTGAAATTGCCGACTATGCGGTTAGTCCAATTCAGTATTTTCCCTCGTAAATTCCGTTTCAGTGCCGATGATCATCACAATGATTAACAATTCCGTGTGAAGGCGTTGTTCTAAAATTTTAAAAATTCCGACGGCGTTATTAATTTTGGAAAACGATTTCGGTGGAAAGGATTTCCTTAATATTTAGAAAGTAAAACTAGTGACTTTAAAACGAATCCAAAGGAACGGACGACCGTTCAGGAATACCCTTTCGCTCTGCATTTCGGAAGCCACGTCTACCATGGCGTCCTTTCATTCGACTGTTTGGCATCGTCCAGGCAGGCCCTGGGCGGACGTCTGTAATCCTCGTCGGGTGTCTCCCACGGCGACTGCTCCCCCTCGGCCCCCGTAGTTACTGCCCCCCTTGTCCTGCCCCCCTTGTCACTGCCCCCTTTTCCTCCCCTCGCTCGACGCCTTCTCAGTCGTCCTCTCGCATTCGCCTTTTCAACAACCGCGCTCATTAGTCCCTCGCTTGAGTTGTTCAGGGCCGGCGCCTCAGGGCGGGCCTATCGATGGGGGCGATCGAGACAATTTATGAGCGATGGCAAACTGTATCGCACCGAAGAATAATGTAACGAGGTGTTAGAGTGGTGTTTGTGACGTAAGAAATTTGTTTTCGAAATGAACGCCTTCCATCTTCATATGGCGGTCCGTGTATCTTTCCCTCTCGCACTTAACGAACCGGGAATTCCTTATTCGAGTCTTTCTTGCAAAATGAACTGCGAAACAAAATACTTCGCACAGTTGTTTGTTGACCCATTTTAATTCCGATCGAATGATTCGGTGTGTTGCATCCCGATTATCACAGAATCTCGGGATTCGAAATGAGAATCTATCGAAGAAGACTACGAAGTCTGCTCCTATCTTCACGGCACTCCTTCGCTACTTAAGGTAGCAGGATTTTTCTGAATGCAATTCTCCGTTGTTACTTGTGAAATGACCGCTGTCAAACGGCGCACGTGTCTTCTCAGAGTGCATCTCGTGCGCGATCGGCTCCATTCGGAAATCGGCCATTCACTCCCTATCTAACACACTATTCACTCCCCCAACTTTGTTTATTGGTGCGTAAACGAGGGACGAATTTCTCGACTACTTTTGTTTTAAATTTATGTCCGACTCTCCTTATTTCGAGACAACAACAAAGTGCTCTCGAATGCTTTCGTCGTTCGTGTTTTTGCCACTCGTTTCGCGGTTGTTTTTAAACAAGGACATCAATAAAGACTGCAATTAATCGTGGATAGTTTAGTCGTCATTATAGTTACTTTCGTTGGACATTTATTGATATTGATATTTCTTGCCTTTACCATCGCCGCTCCCTTCCTTATGCGTTGGCAGTGTTTCTTCTTCCTGCCGTTCTCGTGGTTGGGGCGCGGTCGTTCCAAGTGTTGGCCTTTGGAAGTGGCGCCTTCTACTTCTTCCCTTTCCACTATTTGTGCTTTCGGACCTTTAGACGGTTGCCTCTATGGATTCTGCTCAATTTCAGGCATTGGCAAAAAGACCCTTTTACAATTCCCGAGTTCGAAATCCGGAGAATAGAAATGTTTCAACTTTAGAGGGGTCAGTTCCGCGATGTTTACGTCGAATTTGGTGCTGGAGGATTAATTAGTGAATAGTATACATCCATCCAGGAGCCCATCTGTACGAAAGTTTTCATTTCAATTTTATTATGTTAGCCGCCTTCTTTTGTGGAGAATACTCGGCAAAAACGTGTTCTCGGGATTCTTTCGATTCGCACAATTGTCTTCGGATAATCGCTCTTTGGTTTCAGAGTCGCGGATCTATTTTCCTGTCGTTAGAGCAGCGCAGTTGTCTGGAATGTGGCGTGGGCGGGGGTGGTCAAGAGGGGCTCATACGTCACTGCAGTGTCTGGGAGAGAGGGATAGCGGTAAAAAATGCGTGCGAGGAGGGGTAGTGTTGAAAGAGGATTTTGGGGTGCGCTACGACACCTGATGTGCTGCTCTGCAATTCGCGCCGTTGAGGTCTGTAATGTAGCGTCCAAACGTCCCTCTGGACCGCTCGTAGCTGAAGAGGAGAAAACAAACTCCTATCATTCGAAGCGTAACTCAAAACGGGGTAACTCGGCGTTGATTCTTCCGAGGTAGTGAACTTTTTTTAAAGTACTGTACCACTTTTTAAAAACGAAACTTGTTTTAGAATCTGAAAATATAATTATTTGGCTCCTTGGGCAAACAATGAGGGAGATTCTCAATCAAATTAAAACGCTTTTGTTCGACAAATCTTCGCGCTAACGGAGTGCATTTTCCTCTGAGTCGCGCTTTCTCCGACGCTACACTCTTCCTTCACACCTCTCTTACATCGCTTGAAGGTGTCCTCAGCACCGCCTCCATTTGCGTGGCCACCCTTAGGCGAAACTTACTCGCTCCGTGGCAAATAATTGATGAATTTCTTTTGCCCTTTCAACACTGTCCGATCCCTGCTTCGGATTGTACTATTTGTTGCAAAAGTACTGACAATTATTCTCAATGGACAAACAGTAATTGAGAACTAAGGAGGCCATGTGCTACGGAATCGACAAATATTTCGCAGAACGTAAGAAATTATTTCACTTCCACTTCTTATCGAGTACATTAAACTCTTTTCTATTGTTCCATTGTTTATCTTTAGCCGCTCATTCCCTCGATCGTATCTTCAACAAGAAGTTGTTCTTTACATCTTCACAGTTTCGTTTCTAATAAATTTGTAAATCAGCAATTTCTCGGTTAATTGTCATTCCTTTAAAGAGTTAGTTCATACACCCCGTCCATTGCCACGCCCCTGAGGCGTCGTCTCTTTGCTGGACCATGGCGTTACCAGCCGACGTTTATCAATCCTTTATTAAAGATTTAATAAATGATTCTTAATCTTTATTTAACTTAATCTCTAATAAATGATAGATATGGATTCGTTTATCAATCCGTCGAAGACAGCCATCGTACGTAATTCTTCTTTAACATTCTGATAGTGTTCGTCTTTCTTTCAAACATCGACTACAAAAACTTAAGAATTTTATTAATTTCCCGCATTACTGAGATTTCCTCTGTTCCACTGCTTCCTTAAAATAGACATCGCTGATGAACAAGAAATACTTCGGCTTATATTTATCGCTATTTTATTATTTTTCGATCTTTTATTCTCGAATTAACGTAATCCACGAATATTATGGGAGTTTTATAATTAAAATCTCTATGTTTAACGGGAATCAATTAGAGGATGTATACACACGAGTAGATGCTACTCTCACGATGTCTGTGGATTGGCCTCTGCGTTACTTATCCAAGTGACGAATTCTTACAAAGAGCATAAATATGTTGGCGACATTTCTTCCACGCCGTCTCCAAATCACGAAAATGCCTAACAATTCATAAAAAACGTCTTCTCTCCGTTATTGGTCTGTCCAACCCGTGCGCATTCTGCAAGTATTTTAGTAAGAAAAACTTGTTCACTCGATCTATTTTAAGCATCGTGTGTTTTAGTAGTAGTGGATCTAAATAAAAATTAATTTGATTGAACGACGTGTTTCGGTTTTAGAATAAACGGAGGATCCTTAGTGCTCTCGATAGTCTTGTCTCGTGAAATCTTCACTCTCGTTAGTTTGCTTCGAGTGTCTTATCTCATTGGACTGACCCGAGACGGTGCCGGCCCTGGCGCCTGCCCGAACGATTCTTAGGGACGGTTGTAGGAAAAGTGGGACCCCCGTTTGCGTAATGCTCTTATCTCTTTTCCCCCTCTTTCCCTCCACCTCACTTCCGAACGATCTCTGCACAAATATCCGACTGCTTCGCCTTTTCATAATTATCCCCAAACTTCTGTCGAAGGCAAACTGCATCTCTCGAATCTCACCTTCAACCGCTTTCTCTACAAATCCATTGGCTCGCTATCTTTCATCCAATTTTTCTGTCACCGTTTTATTTTCTCAATTTAAACCATTTTCACCATCGCCAACTTTTTCCAGACAGCGCAATGATCGTATCCGAAAGACTACGGATGTCTTCTTTTCGCAGGGTCCACGTTTCATATCCATGTTTCAGCTTTGTTTCATTCAAAAAATCCTCGTTTGATCGTACAACGGTCTTCATCTCTTCGGCCCACCCTAACTTGAGATTTCCTCAAAAGTGAGCCTCTCAATGGCCGAAAGCGTCTGCAAGGAGGTCGCTCTGAAATTAGTTCTATAGAGGGACGATGTATAAGCACTTGGGTGGAAAAGGAATGTTTTTTTTTCTGGGTGATTCTCAACGGAAATGATCCATCAGATGATTCGAAAATGCGAATACAGTAATGAGGCCGACGAAAAGAACGGCAGTAAGAGATGGAGAAAAAACTGAATATAAATTAGAAAATGGATGAGCAGCGATGAACTTGTGGCAGGGAATATCTCTCTTGTGAGTGGAAAATAACAAAAGACGTCCGTATTGGTGATAGAGAGAACGAAAAGGGGAGTTTTGCTGTAAGAAAATGTTGCTCGAGATTGATATGCATAAATTAGAATCCACCGCAAGGTCGGTGTATTTGTAATGCATACACAAACCGAATTAAACGCTGACCGAAAGAAAATATGAGTGAGACTAAGATGAGGACGGTTTAGCATTTCGCAAGGACTCGAGTCGAGGTGCAGTTGTCGAGTACGTCATCCGAGCGCTTACGAAAGTGCGTTCCTATCGCGCGCCGTCAATTCGCGCCTTCCCCAATTTTATTCGACCTGATGGTCGATGTCGTGGCCACTAACAGGTCCTCTGGGATTCGATTTGGTCCCCTTCTATTTCAAAATATTGTTGCTCGTCTGATTTACTTGGCCGAGAATGGTGGTTGAGCAGTTAATGATTGAGTCAAATATACAGTCCTCTCGACAGCTTTGCCCATCTAGATCACCCGTTTCCAATGAATATCATACTACTGGAATTTACTCTATAGCTCCATCCTCTGAGATATCGCTCCCGGTGCCCATCAAGGGTTCATCTCCTTTCCATTCCTCCAAGATTTTGTGATTGTTCTGAAGACGAGTGTATGAGGACGTAATGGCATTTCTTTAATTAGTTTCTCACCCCTAGGATAATGTGTTGGATTTCTCGATGTGGTAACGTTATATGTATGAACAGCTAATTTTCTGACTACGTCGCAATAACTGCGATTCCAATATTCTGATGGTGAGAAACCGGGACTGAACCCATTCTGAACCGGGACGAAGATGGAACCTTGACACTTAGGTTAATTTCATGAGCTTATGAGACACAGAGTGTGTGTATTGTAACTACCTTATTCGGCTTAAACGATTTCCATCTACGAAATCTCCGTATCTCACATTATATTTTTCCGTCGAGTTTTCCGTCAATCCGGGTCTGCAGAAAAATTGACCGGGAAGCTTTAAATCCGGTAAAAATGGGATATATGACAAACCCAATCATTGGATATGAAGCTGAATCTTTAGACGAGTAGTTGGCGATTAAGAAGTGATGGAAAATTTGTGTGAATGAGACTTAATGAATGACAAAAGGAGCTGAAGAAAAGCGATGCATCAGCAGAATGTATGCAAAAGCCCAATCTTTCTATTAGAAGGGCAAAAAGGAAGACACAACAAACTAAGTTTCAGCAAACTATACTTAGAGCGGAAATTTGGATCAGGAAAAATGAACAGAAAAGAAAAACTCATAAGATCTCCCTCAACTTTCCCAGAAGAAGTTATAAAAACAGAAGTTAATAGGAAAAGCGGATGATTTGCTTGCAGAGTAATTGCATTTATTTATTCTATAATAACTTGAGGATATGGAGATTTCACCAGGACTGGAACTCCGCAATCCTCTTCTATCAGGAAGGAGGGTAGTACGAACATCACTAATCAGATTCCTTCCTGTTGTCTAGGAAATGCTCTTCAGCTGAGCGTCTGCCGGCGACACAGGCGTCTGCCCAGACTGCCCTACACACCCATGTACACACCCATGTACACACCCATGTACACACCACAGCGAGCAATTGTTAGCTGAGAAATCGGATTCGTAGTCTGTTTAGTGGACGAAGCTATATACGGCACAGCTTATGAAAGTTATTAATTCAAGATTGACAACTTGTGATAAGATGTGTTCAGTCTTGTACATTGTTCACAGCAGTCAGTTATTTGGTACAAGTTGCGCAAACAACGCAGGTTCAAGAATTCGTTTAGAAATAGTGCAGAAAGTAGATTTCGGTTGTCCAAATCAAAGGTAATGAGAGAATCTTGTTCGGAATATGTACCAAGAAAGATAAAAGATCGTGCAAGATGTCTGCTCATGCGGTCTCATATGCAACTGGTTAGAACAGGATTGATGAAATGAACAGAAGAATGAAACTAGGCTTAAGCGACCATATTCTGAAGTAAAAAATGGCCAGTGTCTGGAAGAAGAAGGTCTTCAACCAATGCATTTGACCAGTTTTGACGTATGGACATTGGTGTCACACGCAGCAATAACTCAAAGACACAATGAAGAATGGAACGGTGTATGGTTGCAATCACAAGAAGAGACAGGAACGCGTGGGTGTGAATGATGACAGAGTAACAGAGATAATTGATAACATTAGATCTCTGAAATTAATGTGGTCGACCAAACTAATAGATGTGAAGAGACCAAGAGGAAGACCGGAATACAGATGGAATTGGACCATGATGAATATACCACGTAGGGGTAGCAATGCAACGATCGAAAATAGAAGAAAAATAGACAGCGTTTGCTTCCTCCGAATGAGTTGCATCCAAAAGCGACCCTGAGATTGGTTTGCGATCTAAAACAGGAAAATGTAGAAATGACGGTTCGAGGGACTGCTTAGGAGTGAAATGTGACAAAAAAAGTATGGGAGTGGTGTATGAGAAGGGATCTCATAATGGAAAAAAGGGTCTCATCGCTTGGGCCACCTTATTACCATTTCTCAAGAGCCCCACAAAAAATGGGGATCCCCTCCCTTACTTTGCTTTCCCCTTTCTTCAGCCACATGCTCAGGTCATTCTCGATTTGGACCTTGATTCGCTCGTATAAATCTATCGCAATAATCCGTTGACGGAGTCAATTTTATTTATTAAACTATTTGTGATCACAATTACCGTTCTACACAACGCCGGCATTTCTCTCTCTTATAGCCGAAAGATGATTTCATTGCCGCGATATTCTGGAGATTATCAGTTACTTGGAACAATGCTGTACTACAATATCGCTCCATATAATTGAAATAATCGTGACTGCGGCAGATTTCGAGAAATTATAGACCCTGAAGTATCAAACGACGTTCCACGTGGAAAATAGATCGAAAAGTGTGATTAAAATGGATTTTCCGATGTTAAGTTTAGAAATGTCGAATATTCCACTTAATATTATCTTTGTAATGGTCTGCTTTAGCTCATTAGTCAATTAAGAGCATCTATTCCGTTGGTATCAACACTTATCAATTATGCACTTTATCAATGATGCATCTTTTTCCATCAATACGTATTTTGCTCATTCCCATTGCTATGTTCCTCCCCTTTCCTCACCCACAGCTCTTCCTCTCCCTTTTCAAGACACGCTCTTTGTACGCTTCCTTTATCATTGTTTCTTTGCTCAGATATCGCATTTTCCGAATCGTATTTTAAATCTCAATTTCTTTTTCAGGTGAGTAACCCGTCAGCGGAAGAAATGTCGCTGGGTCGAATGGTGAAGAGAACTCGTAACAGCCTATTTAGAGTAAGTGCTCATTGTTTTACACTAATTCATCTTAGCCGCTATTCTTTTACTTCTTTTGGGATATCTTCGCATACCTAGTTTTGATTATTTGAGGTTTTTGTTTTTCATTAGTTGAGATTAACGAAGAGAATTTATTTTTGTGTACTTTGTAATTTGTATGCTGAGAACGCTCTATCGGCGACTTTTTACGGAAAGGTGTCGTTTTACGCCCCACCCCTTTCACGAATAAGTTCGTGGGCTCGACCTTTTAGGAAATCTTTAGTTACACCCGAGCTGCTGACGCGCTAAGTCCGCGGTACAATTATTTCCCGAGACCACTGCTCGTAGCGTTTATTTCCGTGATTTTCCCGATCGGCCAATTGTGGACGCTTTTTATTACGTGCCGCCTCTGACGCGTTACATCTCAATCTCTTTCGACCGAAATATAAATTCCCTTTCATCTAAAGATTCCTTCTTCACGTCCGTAATAATTGGTCGTAACAATTCTTAACAAATCGCTTCGCCAACTTCTAAAATCTCAGATTCGACGCTTAGCGGAAATGTCGCTTCGTTCTTCTTTTGGCGGTCGCGCTATTTGAAAGTGGCGCCAAAAGTCGAAGCAAACGACGGCGGCCGAACGACGAATCGCTGAAGATGAGGAAAAGTTTGCTGATGAAGTCTGGGATCTGACTGATCCAGAGATCCGCGTCCAGAATAGTTTTAGTTGGCTATATTATATCATCCCAACTTTCAAAGAGAATAACCCCCTCAAATTGTATCTTAAACAGTTCTCAAGTGCGGTAGGAACCCAATGGTTTATGTAATTCCAATGACGTCTGAAAGAAACTATTTGTTATTACAACTCTGCCGCGTCTATTCGGTTCGTGAATGAGTTATCATCTCCATGAAGGTTTCCTTTTTAAATCTTGAAAGATTTCTCAGGTAAGTCCGCCTTCCATCTCTTGGCACTGCACTTTATGCGCAACGCGCATGCGTCACCTTGCGCAACGAGGGGCCTTGAGGCCCTTCTCTGGAAGGACATCGCCGATAAATGCTCCCCTTTGGTCAGTGCTATTATTAGTTGAAGGTTCTTATGCTCAACTTCTGAACTGTCCCCACTGTTTCCTCTGATGCATTTAATTTTGTCAAATTGGGCTTTTTTCGGAGTCCAAAGGTGAGGTGTGTTGAGGCGAGATGATTCGGAAGGAATTCGTCGATTAAACGAGTTCAATTGGATACCCAGTCATTAATTAATTGATCCAATTGGATACCCCACGTACGATTGCTGATACAGATTGTCATTAAGCAATAGCCACGCTTCTGTTGTATGGTATGAGTATAACATTTTTGAAGCTATAGTTAATGGTTGCAAGTAATGCCGCCTGATTAATACCAATAGTGACTAGTATGTTAGAAAATGTGCTCGTCGTGAACAATGTGATTCATGTCATTCCCTGTTGATATCGGTGTCGGAAGTCGCGTTTCAGCATGGGAGAATCGCCGCTCACTTTAACCTCATTCCTTTAACCATTTTACACTTTTGTTTTATTATTAACTTTTCCTTGTTAAAGTTTTCGATTCACATTTCAAAATATTGGAGGTAATTACTGCTAAGAAGTGATATTTTTGTGTCAAAAATCGTTTTTCCCGTCGCGATATCTATCGAAAGAGCGCCAATGTCGAAGAACATCAAAACTGATTTGGTAATGAATTTAAATTAATATATCACCAAAGTTAAGTGCGATAAACGGTTAAATAAATCCCTCCTTAAAGGATAATTCTCTTGGGGTACAATCGCAGCCAAAAAAGCATCTCGTGTTGGCTGGTGTACTCCGGATCGATGCAGTCCCCTCCACCGACGGTTGGAAAGGTGCTTCGGTGCTGCGGAAGGGTGCACGGCCCCCACTCCCGCTTTTTCACCCTCAACCGCCGTTCCGCCATCTTCTTCCTCTCAAGGGTTGAGAACCTTCTTACGGTCGCCCATTTGCTATTTTGTTGGACTGTCTAATAGTTGAGCGCCGTTTTCCCATCGGCGGACGGAAGAATAAGCGATTCCTATAAAATATTCAGACCGAAAACATTGCAAAATGTTGAATAATTGCTGTAAGACGTTCGAAATACAAGTTGTGATAAAAAAGCGGAATTTTTTAATTTCCCGGGCTGTACAATGCCAATTGTCAAATTTTTTTTCTGTATATTGGTACACATGTCCCTAACGTATATTGTTAAGTGCAGCCATTTTGAAAGCGTAGTCTATTGTTGGCAGTCAAAAAGGTTACACCTGTTTAACTGTGATCGGCGATTTTTTGACTTGCGGCAAAAATAGAACAAAGAATTTGCATTAAATTCTGCGTTAGAATTGGTATAAAGTGCTGTACAACATTGGAAATGTTAAATGTTGCTTTTGGCGAATGTTCAATAAATAAAACAGCGTTTACCAGTGGTACGAACGTTTTCAAGAGGGTTGTGAAGACACTGAGGATGAAGAGCGCCCTGGACGTCCCAGCACATCGACAACAGATGATAACGTCGAAAATGTGAGGGAAAAGATTATGGACGATCGCCGATTCACTATCAAAGAGGTTGCTGATGAGGATGGCATATCCTTTGGCTCATGCCAAGCAATTTTTACGGATGTTTTGGACATAAAACGGGTGGCAGCAAAATTTTTCCCAAAATTGTGGATTTTTGACCAAAAGCAGCACCAAATGAACATTGCTCAAGAGTTGCTGAATGAAGCCAATGACGATCCAGAACTTATTAAACGGGTCATAACTGGTGACGAAATATGAGTGTATGGGTATGACGTCGAAACTAAGGCCCAGTCGTCCAATAGAAACTTCCTGAAGAACCACGACCGAAAAAACACGTCAAGTTCGATCAAATGTGAAGGTTCTGCTCATGGTTTTCATCCATTTCAACAGCGTAGTATATCATGAGTTCTTGCCAACAGGTCGTACGGTCAATAAGGAATATTACCTGGAAGTTGTACGCCGTTTGCGTGAAGCAATCCGAAGAAAACAATAGGACCTGTGGCGAAATAAATCGTGGCAATTGCACCACGATAACGCACCAGCTCACCTCACTGCTCGTTCGTGCATTTTTGTCAAAAATCAACACCATTATAATGCCTCAACCACCGTATTCACCGGATATGGCCCCTGTGATTTCTTCCTATTCCCCAAATGAAAAAAACCTTGAAAGGATGACATTTGGGCAACAAGAAGTAAATCAAGATGGAATCGCTGAAGGATCTAAACGCCATATCGAAAATTGCACTCAAGAAGTGCTTCGGGGATTGGAAAAGCGCTGGCACATTTGCATTAGATTGGAGGGGGAATACTTTGAAGGGGACAACATTGATATCAATGAATAAATAAAGATTTTTTTGAGAAAAGCAAACATTTCCCGTATGTTATGATCACACCACGTATTCCCGGAAAATGTTCATTATTATTCAGCGAAGCTATTTTTCTAATATAAATATTATTATTTTACCAAAAGCAACAACGGCACGATTTTACTTCAAAGGGAGATCAAGACATTGATTTTCATTTGAAACAACACTGATTCTACTAAATGAGGCCGACAGTGCTGCCCGAAGATATCGTGTGGTTTTATTTCTCTTAACAAAATCCCAGGAAAGATTCATTGCTGGAACTTTTTCTATATCCCTCCTATTTATTAATTTTTAAACAATGAAATGGTAATCTAAGTTGATTATAGAAAGGAGCTTAGGCTTTAAGACTATTGTTTATTCAACTTGTTTTGTAAGAAAAGTATGGCAAATAAGCCATTGCTATCGAAGTCCTTTCTCGATAGTCGACAAAACATTTGGACAATTAAACAAGATGAAAGGAAGGCGAGAAGGCAAAATTCTCAGGGAAATACGGAAATTGAAAATGTGTGACGAGAGCGGGAGCCAGAGTCTAAAAAAGTTTTCTGAAGCACTATTACTTCATAAGATTTCGAGCTCTCTGTACTGTCTGTCAGATTTCCCGTAAGGTGGTTAATCTGCAATCAGTAATCATTATTTAGTTAAGCATTTGAATTTTGGAAATATTGTGTGAATTTAGCGATTTATTGCTGATTTAAATTCAGTTATGGAGTTGCCGATGTTTAAATACATCGAAATCAAAAGTGAATTTGGAAAACAAATTTAATCACCGATTAAAGAAGCCTTGTTTATTTTTATTCTTCGCGTCACTATTCCCCGAGACAGAAAAAAAAAACAATTTTAGTAGAAAAGATATTTAGAAAACTTTTTGTTGTGTATAATAAATATATTTCTGTTCGTTTATCTTTTATTCTAATATATCACAAAATAGGTCCAAGTATTCAAAAGCAAATGTACAGAGTTCAATTCCGGTTAATCTGAAGATGTATTCTGAATAGTAGGCACAATCTCAAATGTTTCGGCATTTGACGGGAATGGCGGTTATTGAAGTTGGCGAAGTGGGGGCGGTTGTGTGTTTGGGTGAAAAAGTTTCCGAGAAGTTTGCCGGCGTCGTTAGAAAGAGGGAGAAGGATTCTTTCAGTGTCGGGATCAGAAGTTTGTCCGCTTCTACGATCTTTCTCGAGGGTCGTCTTAATGCTCTCCACTACGTTGCGGACGATTCTTAGCGCGGAACGCATCTTTTTATTTTTTATCTCCTTCATTTCGAATTTCCGTTATAAGTCCAAGTGAAATAGAGTATGCACAAGACAGACTGTTTGTCAACGATCTAATCGTAATTGGTCCTTAGACTGATATCAGCAGCGCGATGGAAAGCGTGTTTGTGGCGAAAGGCAGACGATGAATTAGATCTTCACTTCGGTGTTAGTAACCCGAACGAGTGGAATTAATTCTGTTCAAATATTTCTGTATTTTATTGGAATTTTCGGAGAGTTCAAAGCCGTCGTGAGAGATAGAGGAGGGCTATCCGTGTCCCCATAATGTCTCTTCATAGCAATGTGCTCATGACGTTAAGATAGGCACAAAATAAAAATAGTGAATTATTTCTCTTTTATTCAATTTATCGCCACTATATGGCGTTTTAACAGTGAAATGGAGTCATGCGCTACGATTGTTGCCCCTTTTAGACATAATTCCGGAAACTCATTCCTTAGGCAGGTCCGCTTCTGTCAATAGCAGGGGATGTACATCGCATCATTCATCACTTTAAAACGGGGGTTTGGCGCGATGATGTCCTTGTCTATGTGCTCAGAGATCAATGGAATCCAAATTAAGATAAGCAAGTCCAATGAATTGCTCTACCGATTCCTTATTTCCTCTTTCACTAACTCCCTGGACCCCTCGCGAAGAGTTCACGCACTCCTTTGTTTGGTGTCTACGAAATAGAATAGAAGGGATAGAACCTGATCCTGAAAGAAACAGACCTGATTGTGATCCTGAAAGGATACACGGAAGGAAATTATTCGGTGTGTGGACCTGTTTTGGGGATCGTCCGTCAAGTAGCGGTAGCGTCGCAGACGAAAAATGAGCAATAGAAGCGCTTCGAAATCCAAATGTTTCTCTTTCAATTGTTCGACGAATTATTCGCCCAATGTTCCTCATTATTCTGTTCATTCTCTTTGATAAATGGCGTAAAAAAAAGAGCAAAGAATAAAAATTCGGAAGGAAGTGGATGCGCATAACGAGAAAGAGTCCAACGTTTAATGGCGAATTTATTTCGAATACAACGTGAAATTTCCTAATTTTAGCCGTCCTTGAGGTCATCCATATAATTTACCTTTCAGAAACGATCATTTTTAGGCTATTGGTAAATTATTTTCGCAACGCAGTGATGTTTCGTTGTCGCCCACTTCTTGTGATCGCGATTTTCTGTAATTGTAATTTTATTTACGTCAGAGACACGCCAATGCCTCTCAAAATAAATTCTTTGAAAAAAATTATTTATAATAATTATTCTCGGTAGAATTGTCTCCGAGTTTGGACCCGAGGGTTTCGGTGCCTAATCTCCGGGTTTTAGTAATTGCCTCCGGGGTGTATTAATTACCCGGTTTTATTACGGAATTTGGAGTAATTTATATATTCGACATGAGAACATTTCTTAGTAACATCACCAGCGCGGTATTTGTTTGCTGCCTATTTCTGGATAAAGAACCGCATATATTCGAGTAAACTGTAAGCTTCGGATAAGAGCACAGCGCTAACGCGTAGAATAAAGTAATTTGAGACCGACATTTACAAAGTCAACATTACAGGAAAATAGTAGAAAAATGAGGTAATCATCTCGGCATTCAGAAGATAGATATTTCTACGCATAATATTTAAAGAAAATAGTATTTGGGCAATAATTTAGAAATAATTTACATTTTGTCGCGGGATTAAAATGATCTAAAGCTAAGTTATTAACCTGCAACCGCCTCTAACTTGTCAACTATGGATCTATCTGACAAAAAACAGTTCTCGAATCATACAATCTAAATCTAAGCCGTTCAAACTGATCTGCCATTAAAATTTAATATTCATACGCCAATTCTTCTTGCGCATTTACTATAGAATATCTGAGAATAATGAGTGGGCCACCAAAGTATCGTAAAAGAGCTTATTTAATATGCGCCCGTGTTAGATAATTTAAGAATTTCTCGAACTCACTTTTCGGAAACATTCGAAATGCGATCTCACCTGTGTTTGGCTGCACAACTGATGGATTGCCGATGCGATTGTCACTTTTGAGAAGGACATCGACTCAAGGGCTGTTTCGTCGCGATATATTCGCCTCCGAATTAAGGGCCGAACCCACCGAAGGGGCGGCAAGGCGCCAGCGTGGACGTCTAGATTTATGGCGCTACCTGAAATTGCCGCGCAATGCTTTCAAATGTAAGCGAACCCACCGCAGATTCGGACGAAGCAGCGTTTTCTCATTCGGCTCAAGAATCCTGCATTTTGCCGCTCTCTGTTTGCAATCAATTATTGACGTTATTTTGATTAAATTTCTTACAAAAATTACTTTTTATGATTCCACAACATTATTTCTACATTTCGCAACGTTTTGGAAGCAATCGAAGCAACGGTACTCTGAATAATGTCATTTCCTTAAAGTATAGAAAAAATTATCTTTAGAAAAATTTTTTACTGTACGTGTGACCTATATCGGCCAAGTATGACGTAATTATAATCATATTTTGACAAATTAATTGGAAAATTCAATTAAGAATTCATTGGGTGAATGACTTAGTTTATTTATTTAGAGCATTTTTATTTCTATGTAATAAATTATATAAATAAACTTCTTTCATTATACATTTCAAAATTAATGTTACGATTACAAATTAAGTTTTACATAGTCGAATTCCATCTTCCTCCAATGAATGGAAACTAGAAAATATTTATTTAAGCTACCACCGTGCACATTTCATCAATTTCAACAGAAATTAAAGAAAGGAAGTGATGTAAAGTATTGTCTTGTCAAATAAGAATAAATATCCATTTTAATTTTGGGAGGATATTCTTATATTTTCTACCGCACGATTGTCTTCCTTTGTTATAGGTTCTTATGAATTAGGCAATCATTATTTATGTTCGATAATTTTCTAGTTCTTCTTAGCAAGAAGATTCTCAGAAATGCCCTTTTGCAACTTGCAATGGACAAATCGATATTTACTCCAATATAAAAGTCAATTTACTGTTATTCCTTTCGTAGGATTATTTCATGTTAAGAGTCGTTCAGCGTGAGGAATGGCCAGCGAAACAATCCCAAATTGTGTAGGTGTATCATAAGGGAATGCAAGGAAATTTTCAGACGGAGTATCTTTTATGAGTTGTGGGCACAACGGTTTACAATGCGGAAATAAGATATGAAAGGGAAGTCTCCCTAAAGACAGCGAAACTCCCAACTGAAACCTCGTTTGAAAAAACTGCTGCAATATATAATTCAGAAATTATCTATTTCATAATTCAGCTAATTCAGAAAACGTTTGTTAGTGAGTGCACAACTGGAAGGGACTGCGACGATAGTAGAATCCGCTAAAAGCGTGCAAAAGATGCAATAATGCGATACTCCTTCTGAAATACTTTCAATAACGTAATCAGGTGAACTATCTATGGAGCGTGGGAAATGCAGTTCCTCACAAAATTTCAAGTAACGATATTTTTTAGTGTAATATAAAATTTCACATTGTGAAGCTTCCACATTTTAGCTCATTTCAGTTCATTTAATTCTCCCTTTCTTTCTAAAAATTCTTAATACTTAGTCTACACATATTTCCTAATTATTCCGAAAATTTGCGCACTTTTTCCCAGTTTCTTTTTTGTTGTTCCTCTGATGTCGATCTTTCCGCTTCATTTGTACGCGCAATAATTATCTTCTTTATATTTTATATGGGAAAAGTTGATTTTCATCGCCCGTACTTGACGAAAGCGAGTCAACTAAGCACCTTTTTTCGTTTTGTCGCGAGAAAATATTTCTTAGAAAGTACGTGCGTGTATATGGTCGCACTCTGGTCCATTCATCACCTTCCCGACAGCCATCGATTCCACCCACGCATCAGCTGCGCGCACTCCCCCCACACCCCTGCTTCTCATCTACCTCCCCTGCTTCTCACCCCCCCC
>KZ308756.1:0-37702 GCA_000376725.2 Ladona fulva | reverse complement strand
CCCTGCTCCTCATTCCCCCCCGCTCCTCATCCCCCCTGCTCCTCACCCCATAGATGGAATCCGCCCTCTCGTCGTTTGTGCCCACTGCGTGGGATAAGAAGAGGGTAGCGGACACACACCTCAGTGGAGCTTCATTTCATCAACTGTTTGGGATGCAGTTCGCCTACGAATCGACTCTCTATCGACGAATTCCCAAAAACAAATGAATAAGCAACGTTAAGCGGCGCTTTGATTTCCATTGGTTCATGCGAGTTTGAATTTTTTGCTAAAATATTTCTATTTAAGTTCATTCGACGGCCGTAATTTCGGCCATTTTTGTTAAATACGTAGCGTATGAATGGCCTGCGGAGTTTCTAAACTCCGTACGTTGAATAAAGTACTTCCAATTTAGCCTTTCTTAGCGTTTCAAGTGCGGTCGAAAGAAAAAGTCATAAACGTGTTGGCTTTGAAAAGAATGGGACTTAATGAATTGCATTAATCGACTCACTCAATCCAATTTTACGTGTGGTATTAATTGCGAGAGAGGTTTCTATTCGCGTTATTCGTTCTATAGAAATTTAGCTTCGAATCGCCTCTTGAGAGGGCCTCTACTGCTCTTTGTAAATGAGCAAATGATTGCTGTGTTCTGTAACAATACTCGACGCGGATAAGTAAATAGAAAGAACGCCTTTGAGGAAATGTAACATTGGGAGTGGCGTTACTGTTCCTGAGTGACGATCGCTGCCAATTCGATATCAAACGATGAATGTCTCATTTGAATTAATTGGCGTCGCCACTCATATTGAGATTCGACAGACACAAATACAAGTTTATTAGGGATTATTACATGTTTTCTGTAATTTGAGTTTTAATTTGGTGAAACAATCTGCCGATTGAGCGTTTTTTGCTGAAACAATCTGTTGATAATCCCAATTTCGTGCCAGAAGTTCCTAAATATGAGAGTAATTCCTCGTGGCTGTCGAAAACGGGTGTTTGATATGCCTCGGAAAAGCGAAATAATAATTGCTCGATTGAAGGCGAAAAATAACTTCAGACGTTCATTTTCCTTTTCCCGATCGTCAGTACTTTTGTTGCTGGTACTTTCCTATTTGGTGTAAGCACTTTCCTATTTACTTTGGCATTAAGAATGCGTCAAAGCGAGAGTGGACTCGAGTGTTGGGCAACGTTGTGAGAAAGGATTTGTTTATCTAAACAACGATCAATAGAAATAGTTATAGAATAGTTTAGTGGATTTTCATTTTCTTATAGTTTATAATCCTTTTGATCGCTCGGTCTATCACTGCAGATATGCAAAGGGAAATTATTCTCTTCTCCATCTACACTTATCTTAGATAGTTCTGTCGAAGACGAACTGATTGGAATTAAACTTTTCCTAGTCATATACCTTCTCTAGTCATATAGGACCAACGTCGCTGTTAATTTATCTTCCCTTAGAGGACAGGCACATTGCTCGTCCTGAGGGGGAAGTCTCTGTGAAGATAACGAATGGCTGGGGCGGAAGTGGGGGAGGGAAAGGGTTGACGGCGAAGAAGGCTTTCGGTGATTTTTTCTGGTTGGGCCCGAAGAAGGGTGCGGCCTCAGAGGTGGCGTCTTCTACGATCTTCTGAAAACCTTCCTTACATTGATAAAAATGTGTCACATACGCATGTTTAATATTCAGAATCGTCCCAATTTATGTGTATGAATATATTTGTGTAATTCAAATGCTATTGTGGCTCACGAAAAGAGCTTCGCCGTGAAAATGAGAATAAAATGTGGGTGTAGATTAGAGTAGATGATGATATAGCAGTGTGAATGGAACTTTGTTTCCGGAGGCAGTAATTTCACGTTTGATGCGCTCCTATTCTTCGATTTGGAAATCTGTCTTCAGACTGCGAGTGGTGGCTCATTCAGTAGCGTTTTCAGACTCTAATTGTGTATCTGTTGTCGGAAATTTCTGTTCGGAATCGTGGCCGACTGCGAAAGGCTATCGGGGCGCAGATGCATTTCATTTGAACAATAATATCTGCTATCAGCGCGAAGAATTATCAGGTCCTCAACCCTTCAGCCATCGATGGCTTTGGAAAAGAGGAATACGAGGCAAGATGAGGAGTGAGGTAGTATGCCCTTGCTTTTTTCGATGAGACAAATGTCAGCGGAACACGTTCACGTGGTGAATAACTGTCTCCGTAGCATTCAATCGAGATCACATTAATGCCATCACCCTGCATCACTAATACATACATATGGCAGCCTTCATTCACGAACAAACCTGTGCGAAATTAAATGAGAAATAGATTTACCTTCATACAACTTCGCAGCTGCTACTTCGTAATTTTTATCGCACCCACTGGTGCAGGACGAGAGCTGCATTAGCACCAAAGGGCGTTACCAGAGAGGCACTTTTGGAAATTTTCCATCGTCGAGGGCTTTGAGGCACAGTTGCTTGGGTTTACTATGAATCAGAGGGTGATCTTGTCAAAGATGGGCAATTTAAGGCGATTTGCCGATGAACTCGGTAATAACATAATAAATCTGTAACCCCAGTCGTGTCTGTACATTGAAGGAATTTTCTAGAAAGTGGTATATTTGGTAACAAAAATTGACACTGAGTACTAAACACCTATTTTCAAATTTCTTGTCTGTCTGTCTGTGATAACATCACACACAAACTACCCAACCAATTTCGTTAAAATTTGGCAGGATGAAAATATATGTCGTGAACAGACACAGAGGATACACTTTATCCCGATATATATCATATTTCTATGGGAAAGTGGACAATTGTGTTTGGTGAAAGGCGGAGGGGAAAGAGAGAGGAGTGGGGGAGCACTATTTCTCGAATAACTCCGCAACTAAACGTTGTTCAACTTTCAATGATAGCATATTGTTAAATGCCTTTCCCTCGCATTCAATAAGATACAACTCAGCCCTGTTAAGCTCGTTTACACGATTTGTCGAAGCACTTTCCACAATACTACTAATGTGCATACGAGGTGGAGAAATTGGTCGGTCTTTGAGGTATCGGAAAGGATTTGGCGGCTGCCTCTTCTAAGGACACTGATTGAGCAGAATGTCGAAGATTCCGAGGGTTAATGTATGTTTCCTTGATGCACTTTCACTCATTCCCGGACACTCCGAGGATGAGATGCCGGACATCACGTCTGCGTGCTCATTTGAGACAATCTTCTACATTCCATACGAAATCTTTCTATTTTGATGAATATCTCAGAAATGAGTTTATAACAATATCTGCAACTCTTCATAGGATGTACGAGGATAGGCGCACTCTGATCGTAAATAAGAGCCTCCGTGATACAGTGACAAAGCTCAGAAAGTCCCGTTAAGACATCCCAATCATGATTCACCTGGATTACAAACTGAAGAGCGGAGAAGAGCTGCACGAATAGAAGTATATATTCCAATCAGTGAAGTGAATAAAAATAGAATTAGTTGGTCGAAGTTCATCTCGATGTGCGAAATCTTCTCTGCATTCCGTTGGACCTCTAAATTCCTATACTTTTTATGCCAGAGGATTGTCTGACTGAGACGTTTCAATAATAACAAGGCGCAGATGTCCTCGGAAAATTGTATCGACGAAAAGCAGTCAAAGTCGGAGACAGACTTGCTGTTGCTTTTTATCAGGAGAAACCCTTTCAGTGATCTTTCTACCGTACATTCTTCATCCAACATCCAACGTTTGCAGTTTCTGAGGGCAAAGACTGAGATTAATTTTTTTCACATCACCGAGTGAAATTAGATATAGAAACAATTTTTCATGAAATGTTTCGTGTGATTGGTAGGCCAACTAGAAGGACGCAAGTCTTGTGTCGGATAAGCATTCTATAGTCGCCATCGAGTCGCTTACCGCGGGCCGTTGAGGATCCAGCAACGGTCTGCATTTGGTCTGAATCCGGCAGGAACGCATAAAGAATGTTACAAAAGGTATGTAGAGACGATGCTCTGACTCAATCATACTGAGATCAAGAAAGGCTGAGAACACATCAGGACAGTCCATAGCCGCCGCTATGTTCATTTAACCGCTGCCATCGCTGTTGAAGAAGATGGATTGTAATGGATTTCCAATGGCAGTGCTTCTGTGTCATTCTGTGCACGAGGCTCGTCTGTGTCTGTCCTGAGAGTGCCTCAACAGGAGATCCTCTGCTATTGGAGTATCACTCATGAGACATTGGAATTATAGAAGTTCTTCTGCGGCTGTTCTGAAGACGATTCTATCGCATTTGCTCATCTTCCAGGACTTGCAGACGCTTGGGCCAAATGCATTCTATTCGATGGGTTAATCTCGGCTGTGGTATCACGTCATTGCCAAAATGTCAACGTTACACACTCCTTGGAGCAGACATCTTTCGGTTTAACCGAAGAAGAAGAGTCCCAAAACTTCAGCTCTTTTGAAGGCTCTTGTTTCAGCGATCTTACAACTCTTGTCCTGAGGAACCATGTACCGCTCGGTACGCTTTCATCGTTGATTAAGAGGTTTGTTTCATGAACTTCTAATTTGAGAAAATCTGTGGGACTAAATGATTTATAGGTGAGTTTGTAGCCCTCATTTCCCAAGTGATGGGTTTGAAATCGAAATCCTCTGAAAGTGAGTCTTGCCGACGTCTTGCTTGTTTCTGATCGGATGAAATATTTTACTCCAAAAGGTTCTGTGTGTATGTTCCTCGTAGCGAGGGTCCAGGTTTAGTATAGAGTATCCGAAATTATTTAGAATTTATATTCACCATTCTTTGAAGATAATCCATTGTATTATCGCCAATGAGGCTCTTAGTTTGCATAATTCAAAGATTGAAGAACGATTTTTTTCAAGTTGGAACAGGTGAGTGCGAACACCATTTGAATCCTCTTCCCTTAATTTTCTCTTTCATTGAAGGATCACAACGGGTGACTGTGACTCAAACCATTAATGACTCTTAAGAGATGGCACTCCATCTTCAGCGGAGCGCCGTTGCGCTATAATTTGCCACTTTTCTCGTCCGTTTGAAGGCACGCCCGTGTTAGTTGCAACTCTCGTCGACGCATTCGTGATGTATGCGTGACTTCTAGTCGTGCGACCACTTGATCGCCGATGTCATTTACGATTCGTTCCCCAAAATCTCAGTACGGATTGCGAATCTTCTAATGTATCCGCCGTAGTCGAGAGGATGTTTGCCTAGGTCAGGTCGTCTTTCGCTTGCATTCCATCGCTGAGCGAATGAATTCCATGAATGGTAAGCCAGAGCAATGTTTCCATACCAGTGTGCCGCGTAATATGCGAGTGACCGCATCGCCCACTATTTTACGATTTATTCTTTGTTTAAACGGTTATCGCTTCGATAATAATAAAATATTTTACATTGGTGTTTTCTTCGTCTTTAATTTGAATATACGCTGCAATTTTTAAAGTTTAGTGTTCCGCGAAATTTAGGTTCGGGCGATATATATGCAGTGGAAGATAAAATGTTTGTAAGCGTTGGACTTTTAATTGGTGCGGCCCGTATCAAGCGCGGCCCGCATCAAGTGCGGTCTGCTCTACGAGGCTCTCCGAGAAATAGAACAAAATTTTCCGCTCGAAATTCATGAAAAGTAGTTCAATATCCGGAATAGCAAATCATTAGAAAATAGGCAGTATGTTTAATTATTGATTACCTGTGATAAAATGTATTCGTAATTAGTCGATACGAGAGTAGCAATTTGAGGGAAATCATTAGAAGATAGTCAAAGGAGAAAGCCTTTCGCGATTGATTTGGAGAATCAATCGCGAAAAGAATAATTTGGTGGAAAATAGAAAGAACAATTGGGTTTGAATGTTCTCAGACATTTGGTCGGAGGATTTTTTCATCGCTTTCCCGTCAAAGAGTCGAATGTTATGTCTGAAGCAAATGAATTGCAAATGAAGCAGAGGATCTGAAATTTAATAGTAGTATTTGCTATGAACACGTGATCGCAGATTTCACCGACGAAAAGAAATAGCTGTGGCCGAAGAACCTTAAGAAAGGATCAGAAAGTGAGTTGGATGGAAGGAAGATGTCGGTTTGGGATTGGTCAGCGTTGAGAGAGCTGAAGCGACGTTGCCGTATTTCCTTTTGGACTGGTGTAGACGCGAGTCGGCGGTGCGTGGCGTGCAGCGCGACTCGGCAACGCCGCCCCACCATAAGCCACCCTCTGCCACTCCCAATGGACAAATGGAATGTCGTAAGCAACGGCGCCTCATTATGATTTGTTTTCCACCCAATCTGCCTTCATTTGCAACGCATTATTGGCGTCGACCAGATCATTCCCAAGTTGAGCACAGTTAGTACTTAAAAGGGTGTCCACTTCGAATTTTCACCGACAGTACCGGAAAGAAACATTGTGACGAATATCACTTTCATTTAACATAGTCTTATAGTATGTCTCATTTTGACCCGAATGTCTTAACGCATCGTCCCGGTCAAATTTTCTGCTGTCCAGGTAAGATGGAAAAACTCTGTGAATGAATATATTGTAGGATACGGTGATTAAATAATAGAAATTATTATTCGCTTACTTCCATTACGTGCAATAGCGTCACGCGCCTATTAAGCTAATTTAATTAACTAATATTGAGAATCAGTTTTAAGGACCCGTTCGTCCTTCCTTTTGCCGCTCCAGAAAGAAGTATGTACCAATAATGTAACCGTAATAGAGGATAGCATTTGTTTCGAGATGAATGAAAACTCGTTATCTAGTCTTCTGCGATTAACCTCTCTTTAAATAATTTGACAGCTAACCCGACAGCCTTTTACTTCTTCCTTTTCATTTCTTGTTGAGTCGCTTTCTTAAAAATCGCACTTTCTTTCTCACTTTTTAAGTTAGATCAGCTCAATCTAAACCCAATCTCCCCCACCTATGCCATTGTACCCCAATTCACTTCTCTGTCAACCCACCACATTGATACTCTGCCTGTCGGCGTGCATCCACTTTGTACTTCACTGTACCGAATTTCGGTCGAGCAAGGAATAATTTGAAGTGAAAATGTTATTTTTGAAAGCTAATTGTGTTTTGCGTTCGGCAAAAATAATTTCGTTAATTTTCCATATCTTTAAAGTAAGCTTAACATTGTTGAATTGACATCGTAAAGGTCGTTTTAGCAACGACACGATGGAATGCAACGCCGTCTTTCCGTTGGCTCCTGAGGGACGCCTCCAAGGAAGAGCAAAGATCGATTTGAAGATGAAGAAAGACGATGATAGATAGAGGGAAAACTATGGAAGTGGAGAATTAGAGCTTACCGTATTCTAATAACATAACGATCTTATGACAAATCATACAACCATTTTCGCTTTTTTTATGTACATTACTCACCTGGGGGCTTAGCTAAAAGAATAGATCGACACTTTATGTCAGCGAAGGTTATTAACACGCTCACTGCGGATCACTCCACCATTGGAGTAATAAATGCATTGGAAATGGAAGTCTCCGCAGTGAACGTACTGGACGATTGTTTTTGGGATTTAGTAACATCTCAAACGTTTGTCGCAACGAATGTTCAAAATGCCCGCCATTCGCGTTTCTTTGAGCTTCCACTGCCCACCGTATGGCGGCGCGACGATGCACTCGCTAGCGGTGTGCATTGTCAGTCTCTTAGGCTCCAGGCCCGAGCGGGCATCGAACCGAACCGATTATCTTATTTTTGCCAGAGTAAAACCGGAAACCGTTATTCATTCCCCTTCGATTTTTTATCCCTTCAGTGAAAATTTTACTTAATTATAATTGGGGAAAGGTTTACTACTAGCAGCTAAGTATATACCGTTTTATTTTAATGGAAAAAACCAGAAATAGTAAAGCAATCTTTTATAAGGATATAATATTGCTATGGTCGAAGCGAAAGTAAAACTATTTAGAGCGGTTCGGCTTTGACAGAAAGAGGGAAACCGATACTAAATTATTTATTACTATTTATTACTACTTACATTTGGCATTTTCATTGAACCGGAGCGAAAACCGAAACGAAAACTGAACGAAATATTTCTTTTCTGGTGCCGTTTTATCAGATGTTCATTTTAAATCTCCGCTAAATATGAATAACATTTATTTATTGTTGATAAACATGAGACGAAATCGTTGCCTCTTTCTTCTGAATCAGTTAGTATCCATTTCTCAAGATTGTTTATCGTCACATTTCTTCGCTTTAATTATTTCCGAGATAAACATAAACTGTTTTATGGAAAATTGCAACATTTATTATTCTCCCATACTTTATTTCCCAATGATAATTTGGTTTCTGATTTCTGGACTATTTTAGAAAAGCTCGGGTCGAGTTTGAAATTTTCTTCTGTTCGAATTGGGCTCGGTTGTGAACGGCTTAAGGCGACCTCTGCCGCTTCCAAATGATAGTCAAATGACTGTAGACATGCGGATGGGCGGATTTAAAAGAGGCGCAAATATCACATTGAGGCCCCAACTAGAAATGATGAGAAAATATTCGAATGTTTCATAAAATATACAAATATATATCACATAGAAACCTCAATCGCGTCACTACGGTTAGAGTAAACACAAAATATGATTGAAAATGCATATTTCTGTGGAATGATTGATAGACTTTAAAATCTAATATATCATTTAAACATATATGTAGAGTCACTCTACATATATGAAATTCTTTCTTGAAGCGAAAAACAGAACAAATTTACAGAAAATTCATCAGCACTGTCTTACTGAGGCACGGTCAGGTATTACCCCTATTTGTGAATGCATCCCTGCATACATATATATTTACATACATGAGTACGTATCACATAAATATCGATGCCCTGCTAACGGCCTTCACCAAGGGGCCCCACCCATTTGTCTTGCTCGTCTGTGTCGTTCGTACTCATAGATTATTAAAACGATATTTCTTGGCGTGTCGTGGGTTCGCCCTCAGATCGGTCCAATTATTAGGACACTCGACGATTCCTATTACGACTTCCGCCAGCGAACTCGCTATCGCAACGCATCGGAATTCCCTGCAATTTTCACGTCTCTCATACAAACGCATAATCTCGGCGTTTAAATCGGAGGATCTCATGCCCATGCATGGATCCTGTATTCCACGAGGCATAAAATAGTGAAATCGCTCTCTCACTGTTTTATACTGACCATATGCTTTACAAAGCTGAGCTTTTCTACAACTTTGACGGAGATTTTTAAGGTTTTTGAAGAGGCGTTCAACTGACTAAATTTGTATTTGTTCCTCTAATTTCATTTGCTAATCCCGTTGTTTCCTTGCAAAGACCCACTCAATATTCATTTCCCTTAAGATGTACTCCGTTCTTTTCTCCTCACATATGAATAACAACTGTATTATTTGATAGAGAAATAAGGTCTTCTCACATCTATCATTACTCATGCCTCATTATATTCGACTCAATTGCATAAATTAAGGTCGAATATCTCGAATATTCAGTTAATTACAATTTAATTTATCGTATTTAATTACTGTATGCGGGGATAGGGTTAACATCTTCAATTATTCCAACGTGAAGCATTGGCACCGCTTTTCGAATACCTTTTATTGCTCCCAAGTGATTGCCGCTGGCCCTATTTTACGAATACGCGATTAAACGAAATTCATTTTTTCTCTTTGCAGGACAACGTCTCCACTCCGGAACCTGACTCCATCGACGAGGACCATTACGCAGGTGAGATATTCACTTCATTATATTTCGAAATCATTCCGCGAAAGCCATTCCCGCATCAGTTAACCGTTGACTTGAAGTTAAAGGTCTTTTTCCGCTGACGTATGTTTCACTATAGTCATGGCGGTGAATTTAAATCGGAGTCGATTCAATGCAGGTGTCATTTCCCTATTGGTTTTTGACGAATCATCCGAAAAGCGCGCTGGAATTCGCTGCTGCCAGGCGGGAGGTCTTTGACACGCCCTTGTTTCATCTTTAATTCCACTAAGATCTCACACTCAGTTAAGCTCATTCCTTCAGTGGCACATCTCTTTGTTTTGGGCGCATCCAAACTCGGCAAGTTCCGCTAATGGACTCCTCAGTTGGGATGTGCCCTGTGGTGTGCATCACAAACGAAAGAGATCTTCGACCACAAAATGGCCTTCCATTTGGAAACACGAATCCTCCGTCTCTCGCCGGCCCACTTTCGTACTTTAAGAAAAAAAAGAAAAACAAATGACAACCCAACTCCGTTCCCTCCAAAGATTGTAAACTCCCCCTCAGATACACTCCTTTCCTGACCTATTTCTCTTCACTTTTGTTTTTCTTTTTTTTTACCTTTAGGATCTCATAAGGACGCGGAAAAGCTGAAGCTGATGCTGTTGGCCTGGAACTACCACACAGGTAGGCTCAGCACTTAAATATACACACTTACAGATAGGCTCGTTCCCACTCATCCTTCTTCCGCTGGACATTTTGTTCGCTCGTCTTCATCTGCAACCGTACCCTGCATTGGCGTGTGGCAGAGATCATTTCCCTCATCTGAGATCGCGATGTCTCGAAACTAAAAACGGAATTTGTTATCGTTCGCAATCTTATACGCCTTAGCTACATTCAGTTCGCTCATCCACCCGAACCAGGTTGTTCTATGTCCCAGTTCAGTCTGTTGGTCGAAGGACTTTAATGTGAAGATTCTCGTCCCTTCGGAATCCGTCTCATTGGCCATCATTTTACAACTGTACTCATCTTCGCTACTTCTGCACCCATTAATATGTTGTGTGTCCTCTTCAAACCACTCCTCCCCAATGTGTATGGCCTCAACTCCCACCGATATGCCAGGAGCTCGATTTACTGATTCGCGTAATTAAACATTAAACAAATACTTGGTTTTTTAGTAACAGTAGTGTTACTATTGGGGCATTCATTTAAAATTAAGCTGTATGTTATAAATGTAGAGATTCTCTGTGCGCTGGTACCGTATAGTAGGTAGTATATTTCTTCATTTGTATTTGTTTTTATAAGATAGCATATTTTATGACTTAATCATACGGCTTAAAGTTAAATATTACAAAGTTTTTATGAATATTGATTACATAGTTATAATTGACGAAATATTCCCTACAATCTAATAATTGTCAGCAAATTTGTTTGAACTTTATCCAGGATCAAATAGGATTCGATCATCGACCGGTAATAAATATAACGACTTATTATGGTCTTACGACGTACACTTCCTGTGTTAGCTGGACCGGATATTTACTACAACAGTTATATTTCAAAATTAAATTAAGTTCGGTCGTGCTTGAAGGAGGGGTTTATTTGAAATAGATAAAAAGCCAAATGTCATCACGCCGCGTTTTAAGGGCTCTGGTAGTTGACCACGTCACCTCCAAATTGAGGTAAAATGGCGTTTGCTGTTTGCCCCACTATTTATCTCAGAAACGGCTTGATATAGAGATGTGAAACAAAATGTATTATGTTTCTACGAGGTTGAAAGGCCCACGAAAACTATCCCCCACTCTCAGAAGACTCGGGTTCGAACCCAGAAGCCCATAATACGTTTTCATGACTTGCAGACTATTTTGCAACATTAAATTATAAATATTGGTCCTATGAAATGGAGACAAGCCCCAAAAGAAAGAATAATGATAATAGATTCTTATTTCTGTCGTAAAATATTGAGATAGATTCAAAAGGTCGGGAATCTTGATAAAATATACGGAAAATTCCGAAACATTTGCTACAATAAAAAAGTCATCCCCTTGGCGACCGAGGCGGATTCGTGCTCATGCATTATCGAGACCAACCCATTGCAATACACAGACCAACAAATGACATTTTCTGGCTTAGGAAGACCAGATGTGTACGATAACAGATACATTTTTAAAATAAGTTCCGTCATCCTTGACTGGGGATAATAATGAAGGAATAAGAAAAACGTTTAATATCCACAATATGTGTATTGCACGACCGGTTTCGGCTACACAGCCATCATCAGGTAAAAAATATTGGAAATGCAGTCACTTATATACTAGCACGTTACATAACACCGGAAATTTCAATATTTATCAACCCAAAATTTGGATAAAATGTGGAAATTTCCGGTGCTGTATAGATGAGGATGAGCCGAAATCGGTCAAAATTAAAATCTGTGTGAAAACTACAAATATTTTCATTTCCTAATTTTATTGATTTATTATGGTCTTAATACGACACATTCTGGCTTAGATTGGCCAGCTATTTACTATAACAAATATATTTTATAATTAATTTAAGTTCCGTATATATGCTATGCCATGCTGCTACTTATAAAATACTCATTCCTACAACTAGTATAAAAATATAATATCCTTGCTGAACTATACGCCAAAGTATTTAAACAAGAGTCTGAGCGTCCTTCCCTCGGATTTGTCGTGGAATTCCATCAGACGAATGAGAATTGCATGAGAATGACTCATAACAATAAACAAGGCGGCCTCAGAAATAACTCAATTTTTAGGTGAGAGTAAATAGACGAAGATCGTTGGTTTCGACTCTTAGAGACTTTTTTAAATAGTACTCCGCTGTAACAGATTTATTAAATATGCACCACGTTTATATTATAGGAATGGCCTTAGAGCGTAGCCACGTCTGCATCTGCTTCCGTATGTTTGTACGACGTAAACTGTAACGTACTGCGTGAATGAAGATCAAATGTGGATTGGTTTTGAATGTTGGCTAATTGCGCGGAATTGAAAGTGATCGCAGGTGCGTGAGAAGAATTATTGCTTGTTAAGAATTAGACGCATTAACGAACATAAGGATTCATTAAACGCAACCTCCAAATTGGTGAAACTTTTCGCATTTCGGCAATCGTAAATTATGGCATTATTGTTAATGCGAAATTATTGTTTCGAATCGTATTTTTTTCGCACTTCCTTCTCCAAAGGTGTCTTCCAATGTTCGCTTTTTCGGAATGATTCTTCGAATTCCGGACGCATTAGTCCATAGGTTTTTCTTTGAGACGCGACCGACATCTCTTAATGTGTCGCAGCAATCGCGAGAAACCTATTTTTGGGCTATTATCCAGAAAAAACCATATGTCCACTTGAACCAAACCTCTTAAAGAAATAAATGAAAATTTCTTTAAATGATAAATATCAGATTTCGAGATGAAATGGTAATTTTAGTGGTCTCTGTTTGAGAAGTGAGATTATCGTTGCCTGAGATGAAAAACATGGCCTTCTGCTTGAGCGGTGGCTCCTTTTCACCACGCGAAATTGCGGACACATTTATTTTCCTACTTAATTGTTTCTCCCATCCGATACCGTCGAACTTATCTAGAGTGCGGCCCGCGAATGATTTATTCACTCAATGTTATGACTCGGCTCTTTCTCGTGTTTATTTTCCAATCCTTCCTTTTGCTACAAATAAAAGATCCCTCGAAGATTGACCTTCATTACAATTCGGAAGCAACGGCTACTCGGCACTCACTCCTGTTGCGTGGTGGCATTCGACTCTTCCCTTTTTTCTCGAGCGACGTTTTCACGATGAAATGTTTTTCCAACTAACATCATAACCCATAATTTATTATGATAATGTTAGCTGTATTAGTTCCACGTAAGTGCAAATTTTTCAGACGCATTCTCATTGTTAATTACAGCAAACGGTCGTTAGATTTCATCTTATGTTAGTCATTTTAGGAGGCCGTTCTTTGGAATGTGCGATGGCGGCCCGAAACACTTGGATGGCCTTTTCTCGCATCTTCGTCCTGCACTTCGGAGAGTGGACGAAAACGAGGAGAGATTGCAGGCTTAATTGTTTCTTCATTCGACACTTGGTGACGATGTGCCAAATTATTAATGAAGCCGCCGTTGACTTAGGAAAATTGTTCCTCTCTATATAAAGGAAGAAGCTAAGAATTGTTGCGCCGAAAAGACAAGGAACAGTGACACATCCTAAACGGAAAATATTGAAATGGAATCATTTTCTGGATATTTTCGCTTGTACTTAGCATCGCATCTCTGAAATTAATAGTTTTGCGTAATTTCAGCAGTGTTACACTTCCATCGCTTTCTTTCCACCCCTCAACAACTCTTTGTGGATATACTTTTTTTGACTATGCTCGCTTCACTTGCCTGAAATTTCCTTGAATTTTGGTTTCCGCGCTTTCAGTGATTAAAGTCAACGCAACCGAATTTCGGTGGACTTTGTTCGACCATTATTTCCTTCCGCTGCTGTAAAAGTTCATTATAATAAGATTATTATTCATTAAGTTAATTGTATTGTCAATTATCTTTGAGATTTTTCTAAACAATCCTCATCGGTGTTTCCTTGGTTTCTTCTGTAGTTCGACGAATGAAAAAGACCCTTTATATCCAACTACCTATTAGTAATGTAATCATATTTTCCGGAATCCCGGAAGAGAGAGAATTTTTTTATTAACAGTAGTCGGGACAGGACGATCGAACCAGGGTTAAAAGCCAATGTAATCGTGAGAGGATAACTATAAGATATAAGGAATACATTTGGGGAACGGATAGAAATAGAACTAGTAGTATGGAAACTTGTAGAGCTATTAGTATATTGATATGAGTGGAAACTGTGATCGTCTTCCAATTAATTTTGTGGTTTGTAAAAGTTCGACTTTTCATGACCACGGAGTCCAAACAAGGGATTCTAAGAGTGGGGATTTGAGGCGATTCTCTATGCGCCCATGTTTTTGGGTCTTTCATTTACATAATGCTTGTGATAGTGTATCAGTCCTCTTATGAAATTTGCTTAGGAACGAGAAACTAAATTATTTTCTTATTTTGATTGTTTTATGATTTCAATTTAGACAATGCCTTGGAGGAATGTTAGTAATCCATAGCGACAGATTAATTCGTAGTAGATTAAAAGTGCATCGACAGCTAAGGTCATTTCGCGCATGAGCCCCTCTCCCCGGGAATCGAACCCGGGACAGCTTTCACCAGAGTCGAACGCGTTGCCCACTTGGTTATCCGGGAGCCCGTATTGTATTTTAATATCAGTAATATTGTTCGCTTAAATAATGATACGCCTTACCCTCTTTGAGATGAGCTCCGACTGCGACCAGGAGAAAGTAACGTAAATCTGACTTCTCAAACTCCGATGGAGATTACTTCTCGCTCTGATAGTTCTCCTTTTCTCCGTCAACGTGGCGTGACGATAACGGAGGGCGCTCCTCATTCTTCACTAGCTCAGTGCTGCGCTCTATCGGAAGGAGGGGATGATTAAAGAAGGGGCACCGGGGATGGGGAGATGATGGAGAGAATTTTTCTTCTCGAAAAATTCGCGACGAACATTGGGTTCAGTTAGTTGGAGTATCGGCCGCAGCAGAAGGTTTCCATCGGCAGCGATGGAATGGCCTTCGAAGGTGAAGTTGTTTTAATCGCTATCTGAAAGAAGCGATACTACGGCTTTATTAGTGTCACCGCGGTTCCGAAGAAGTGCCACCGACGAAGTATTTTAACATTGTGCGATCAACTTTAATTCTGAATAAAATTAATTTACATATCTAGAATCCCAAATCACTAGTTAGTCTCAATCCAAAATTCAACTAATTTTCTGTTGTTAGCTGTAAAATATAAGATGCTAGGTAGGGATGTCCTGATATTATTATTAAAATTTTAAAAATATTAAAATTAACAAATTATTTTATAGCAAAAATATTGGGATGAATCCATTATTATCAGATGCGAATGGAGGTGGAATAATCTAAAATTCATTTCAAGAAGGATTAATATGCGTAAAATGCCTTTTAATGCTATATTTTCATTAATTAAGAGTAACTACCCATTAATTGGTTTTCCTAGTTTAATAACGCAGGTCTCAGCAGATTTGGGATTTCATTTGCTTGCAAATGTTTACAAATTCCACAAATCGTGAAGCTACTTAAATTAGAGAAAACATTTTTGTAGATTTTTATTAGTTAGGAAATTCAATAAATTTCTTGGATTAGTAAAAATGAAATGTGTGTGTGTTTCTATTCAACCATCATGTTCCGCCATAATTCACCAGAAACCATGCAGCTCATTTAGTACACCACTTCCGACGTCTTCTAAATGAATTATTTATTTACTTTCACATCACCGAGTTACATCGGATTATACGCAGTAAATCTACGCAACTGAACTTATCTAATTTGCATATTTGGGGCAGCATTCAGCGCCACGGCGGGTTCCGACTGCTTTTTAGTCCTTTCGTAAACATTTGCTTCGGAATCGAAAATAGTCTCGTATTTTAATTTGTTTTAAGATTTAAGTTCAAATGACGATAAGGCCTAGCTAAAATGTAATGTATTAGTGGTCGAAAGCGACAGATCAATTTATCGTACACTAAGTGTGTGTCCCTGGATTTCTCTGCTAACGTATTTCCTTATCCCGTACTGGGAAACCAGCGGCGATCCAAAACTCTATTAGTATGAGAAAAAACAGTGATCGTGATAAGTAGAGGATGAAACAGTTTGCACGAGAAAAGATTCTCTTAAGTGAAGTTGGACAGCCAAAATTTCCCCCTTCTTTTGTGAGATACGTCATTGGTTTTGCTTGCTCTTGCAGGTGACGATAATGTGATCTTTTCTCACGGTGTCTTGTTACGTTTTCGCGTCCCTCTGACGATAGCTGTGGTCGAGGGTGGGGAGGCGGTGGAAGGGCTCGCACGGGTTCAAGAAACAGCTCTCGGCATAGTCCGCAATTACTCATATTGTATGAGCATCCTATACCTGAATAGCATCTGAATTCAGTAACAACAAAACAATCAAACAAAAGCTGGTTGCGCTATCGAATTTTACAGCCAAGTGGCACTCCCGCGAAAATGGTCAATATTTTCATATATTCTATGTCTTTTCATCAAACATGGTTTGAAATACGTCTACAAGGAGTCATTTGCCTTACCTATACCTTTTAAGCATTGCACGATGAAAACAGAACTCATTAATCTCCTAATATGCCATAAGGATGTTAAATGCAACGCCTAAATGTCCGTTCCCAAGACCAATGACAATTACGTTCCATTTTGGCATACAACTTGAGATGAAAAGTTTGCTCCTAACGTTCTACGCTTTAAAGATAGAACCGTTATGCAAACTACATCGGCGGAAACGTAAACAAATCAATCATTTTTCATTGCAGTAGTTATAATGACCGATGCCTAAATCAGCCGTGGCGTAAATTCTCGTTTTATTCTTTACCTTCGGATTCAGACATAAGTAAGTTTGATGTATACAATTTCTGCATTCGTTTGAAGCTAAGAAGTTTCCCAGCACTTTCCGCCGTGGCTCAGTATTCAGTTCTAACTTCTCACCGCAAAAGGAAAGGAGTCTCCACTATTCTGAAGGCCTTTTTGGCGGCAGACGAAAATTAACCGCCGAGATGACATCCACATTTATTTTCTATTTTCGTTTATACATTATTTAAATTAATCGCTCACTTTTTCGGAATCATTTTTTTTGTACATTTTCAATCGCGTAATATTCACATACAAGAAGGGTGGCACTACTTCTATTAGAAATATTATACACCAGTAAAAGTTACATACTGCAAGCTACGGTCATAGATTTTTCCAATTCTCGTTTTGCGCAGGTATCGCTTCAGAAAGTACTGAAAATCGAATTCTGACATTTTCCCGCCCTAGCGTTAAACCACACAACATTAGGAAAGTAGACTAACTAAAGTAGTCACGAACTCTCTTCACCTGCCAAGTAATATCAAATCAGCTCTACGAGAAATACAGCTGAAAGATATATTAAAAAGCCACGCCATGTATTTACACCGGCGAAATTTGAACCATCCTAGCATCGAACCCAGACTTAATGGTAGTTGTCCGGTTTCTATTACGATTCAAAAGCTCCTTAATTATATATCCCCAAGGTTTTAAGGCGATATCACATCGGGAAGTAGCTAAAAATATGAACCGAGTTTCCTGTACAATTTATATAGAGGAATATTAAACCTGCCCTGGCATCGAACTGTGAGGCAAATGGAAGCGGTAAACCTCGAGTACGAAATATAATCACTAATGTTATTCACCTACCAAATCACAGCAATCTGGCTTCTTGGAAGGTGACCCAAATAAATTATAAGAAAAAACCGCAAAGTGTAAATTGAATAGACAAAATTTGAAGTAGCAGAATAGCATCGAACCCAGGGTAATTTAGGAGATATGTACTCAAATTGCAGAAAAGAACCTCCTCCAGCAACCATAGCATCAGAGAAGCATATAGATAATTTAAGGTATAAATTCACCCCCTGCCATACGCCACTGACTGCTTGCGGCGACTTACAGATCTAAATCTATCTGTTAGGTTTCAAGACGGCACCATATAGGAAAGTACCGTATAGGATAGACTACGTAGAGTATTAATACACATCCTGGCATACGCCAATGTATTTGCGGTAGATGGCCATTCATATTATGGTTTAGATGTTCCTCTAATAACTACGATTCAGGTATCGAGGCGAAACCGCACAGGGAAGTAGTTCAAAATATTATCCGAGTTTCATGTAGATTTCTTATGGAGTAAAAATGTACGTGACCTGGTATCGAACCAAGGATCAATTTAGGAGTTCTTAAGCTTGAGTGTGAACTATACCCATTGATCCTATTGATTTTCTGAATTTAAGCTGTTTGGCTTTTCGGAAAGTTCCACGAAAAAAAATTTTTAATCGCGAAAAGTACCTCATTTGTACCATACCAGAATCGAACCCATCATACCCATGAGTGATGTCTCATTTATTCCCTAGTGTCAAGGTCGGGATCTTTACGTAGAAAGATCGCCGGCTCGGTGACCCTTTACTTTTTGTCTCAGAAGGTGTCTCTATCTTATCGGTAACTGCAAAAAGAAAATTTTTGAAAATCCATGCAATGTACTAATGCGAAAAGTTCCCTTTTTGGGGCCTCATAGAATCTAACCTATAATACCTAATATCATCAATTCTCGAATTCTCGGGGTCTTCACGCGGAAATATCGCAGCGCCTTTCGTTTAACACAAAATGATAAAAAATAATTATTAAATGCACACGCGATTCACAAAATCGCGAATTTTAGTCTGCTTTGGGCCTTCTAGGTTCGGACCCACGATACCTAGGAGCGACATCTCCTTAGCTAGATGGTCGGGTTCTTCAAGCAAAAAAATATCGCCTGTCACTCAGGTTTCGAAGCGAAATCTTAACGGGAAGAAGCTCAAAATATTATCCGAGTTACCTGTAAATTTCTTATGGAGAGATACTAAACTTGCCCCGCTATCGAACCAAGGATCAATTCAGGGATTGTTTAGCTCGAATGCGATGTATACACACGAATACTATTCATGTAGCAAATTTAACTATATCGCTTTTCGGTAAGTTCCCCGAAAAACATTTTTAAGCCTCCCTATTCTCCCTATACTTGACCCTCCCCCCTTAAGCCTTATGAGCGAATTTGATGCGTCCTAGCGTCGGAACTATGGCCACTATGTCTTTATGACATGCGATAGAAAGCTACATCTTATAACGATATCGTGAATTTAAAGCTTCTCTCTTAACGGAAAATGCCCTAAACGAATTTTTGAATGTCCGCTCACTGTATTTAAACGGGAAAAGTATCTTCGATGCTCTCTGTTCTGAGCTTTTCGTTGCCATGTTACCCCTAAATACTGAATGTTTCCATTCCATCGGTGCTTTGGTCTTCTTCTTGGTCTCTTCACATCTCATGGTATCCATTTCAGAACTGCTGGTGTCCATCGATTGTCTTTTGCCTTCCTGCCCACATCCACTTCACTGATCTTACCATATCTTGATTTGTTTCTTTCCCATTGCTAGGCGTTGTCTGACCCTCTACATACTCTTGTTGTTCTCTATAGCTTCTTGTACAATTCTTTCGATAAAATTCCTTACATCTTCCTTCATCGCCACTCTGATAGACTTGCATAACTCGACCTATTCGATATGATTCGATTCGATATGATTCTCCTTTGACAAGTCTGAGTGCTTCAGTTGCTTTCACTGTTTCATCATTTTCCTGGTTCTGTCACTGAACATCTTATAATTTGGTCCTTTTGGTGTGCCCTCTACTTCTTCTGCTGTGCTAGAAATAGGTTTTCAGCACTTCTTGAAGTGATGAAAACCTATTTCTAAGTTCCAGCTGGAACTCTTTCCTATTTTCTTCTAATTTTGTAATACTTACCCCCTGTTTCCTGCTTGAGACCAACTTCTTTCGCTCCATTCTGACGTTAATCTTCATTCTGCATCTAACTATCCTATATCCTATCACTTCCGGTGTTGAAATTATTTAGTACCTCACAATTAGTAACTGGGTAGAGTTTGTTAACCAAGATGTAGTATTTCATTTCTTACTCCATTAGGACCTCTCTAAGTCCACTTTCTTGTAGGACTCTTCTTGAATTATGTATTCGTTATGTACATATTGGTGCACTCTGCAAACTCTACCAGGCGGTGACGTCGTTCATTTCTCTGGCCTTGTCCATGTTTTCTTGTGACAGCATCATCTGCTTCCTGCTGACCTACACGAGCGTTAAAATCGCCCATGGTGATTTTATAATAGTGATCTTCCTTGTCATGTTCCTTGCCGAGAGTCTGGTAGAAGTTTTCAATTTCCTCTTTGCTGCTTGCTGCTGTTGGTGCATAAACTTGGATGATCTAAACAAAGTAGTGCTTATTAATCATGAGAATGAGCTTACATTTTCTGTCAGATGCACTTTCTATTTTCTCCACATTATTTTTCCATTGCTTGTTGATCAAGAAGCCAACTCCTCCAAGTCTTCCATCCTTTGTTCCCCTATAATAGAATGTATGCTCTTCCTTGAGCGTAACCAGTTCTTCTGATTTTCTTCTTACTTCATTGAGTCCGATGACATCCCACTTTATCTTCTCTGCTTCATTGAGTAGTTCCAGGAGTCTATCTTCGCTCTTCAAGCAGCGGCAGTTGTAGGTTGCGAAGTGTAGGGGGTTATTTCTTTTCTCCGTGATGGACCACTGTAATGCCACCTCCTCCCGGACATCCGAATGGGTAGTAGTAGTAGTATTGTTAAAAGTGCTTCGACAGCTTAGGTCATTTCGCACGCGAGCCCCCACCGGGAATCGAACCCGGGACCGCTTTCACCAAAGTAGAACGCGTTATTCACTTGGCTATCTATCAATGTATGCATTTGAACATCAAATTAAATGCAGAATGGTATGAAATGAGGTGGATGGCACTATAAATGGTAAAAAAGACAACAGTCAGAGTAAATTTACTGGAATTAAAATATCGGCGGTGCTTTCCAAAGGAACCTTTTTTCTTGTCTAGAAAGACATGAAAAGCCGATTAGCTGTCTAAGAAAATAAGGAAATGGAACAATCTCTCGAATCATTTCAATTTACTACGTTCAACAACTTGGTGTGGAGATGTACACGGATGACCAGGAATAGAAGAGGAAGAAAGACTAATGCAATTACATAGTTTACTTGAACACGCTCTTTTAAGTAATGAATATCCAGATTTTCTTCATATCATGTTTTTATAGAAAATGGATTTCTCTGCATGCCAATATCTTTCTCTAATCAGAAATCACATTGCACAATCGCAAAAAGTAAGAAATGAAACAGCTCGCATGAGAAGAGATTCCCTGAAAGAGGACAGCCAAAATCTCACTCTTCTTTTCTCAAATACATCATTGGTTTTGCTTGCTCTTGCAGATGGCCGTAATGTAATCATTTCCTACTGTCTTGTTTCGTTTTCACGTCGCCCTCACAATATGTGAGCGCCGTGGTCGAGGGAGGGGGGGAGGGAGGGGAAGGAGGGATGGAGGGGAAGGAGGGAGGGAGGAAGTGGAAGGGGACACAATCCGCACGAGTGCAGGCAACGCCCGTTCCCCACCATAGTTTTTCCCCAAAGTCTTCAAAAAAAGCTCTGGACATCCATACGTCCTTCCGCGGTTGCCAAGATTAGTGTGTGCAAGAACCTGTCGTACCTGAGTAGTGTCTGGATTCTAGGATGCAGCTATAGCCCGAATTGATTTTGCTATCGAATCTTATGGCCAGAGCCGCGCCCGGCCTATTTGCCGCCCGGATGAGAACATAATTTTCCGCCCCTTTCAATTGAACACCAATTACCTGATTTGCTGGTAAAAATTATTTTGAAAGATTTTGTAAACATCACAAACTAGTGTTTAATGGCATCGTCCCCCAGTTTACATTGTTTACAAAATATGTGACAATTAATTATGCATATTCCGTGTGCTGTCAAAGTTAATTGTCAGCATATAGAATAGTAAATTGTTAATGGTTCAAGTTACTCTCGGGTAACATAGTCATCGCAATTCAAATTACTTAAAATTATATGATTCGGTTGAAATATTTATTTCGCAACTATTATTCCTTCACCGGATGTTTGCGGATTAGAGCAACGAAAAATATCTCATCTTCTCTCTCATTTGTAAAGGGAGCCAATAGGGAATTGTACAAAGGACCGCATCCCGTTGTCTAGAGCGTGCATTTCCTAATGTAGAAATTTGCTCTGTTGACATAGCATAAAACATTAGCATAAAAATATAAAGTTAGATAGTTTTTCAGTATTGAGCGAAAGTAATGCCAGGAATAGCAGTGTGATTTGTTTTGGGTTAATTATAACATAATCGCAGAAGAAAGAAAAATACTACAATTCAAAGGGATTCTTGATTTTATTCCGGATTTGATTGAACGGGTGCCTTTACTTCTCTAATTTAGGAAAAAAATGTTTTACATCAAATTCTGCTTCAAATTTTCTTTCCTTTACTGTTATTAATTTGGCAGACAAACGTTTTTGAGGCAGATATTCGATAAAAATTGTTGGAGAGGTCGGGATTTTTGAGAAAATGTATCGAAGAAAGTAGTCGCCAGCTATCTTTCGTCTTATTTGCTTCAATACTTCAAGCGGGAAAGTTTCGTAGAAAATAATGTATTTATTTTCTGTGCAAATGAAAAACCTCTTTAAGTTTGTAAGCAACATAAGAATAACAAATTTTATTCTAGGACTAAGGTATTTCACGGCGCGGCCCGCGATCGTTTTGCTGGAGGTGGGATGCTTCGTACGATTGAATGCCTTCTCGTCGTATTTTTGTCAGCATTTCAGACAAAGAGAGTGCCTTCCTTTATTACTTCATTCTGTCATATTTCACTCTATGATGAAACTGTTTTTTACCAAATTGGGGATGGATAACGAATTCCTTAACTGCTGTGATTCACATACAACGATCGCTAAACAGTCTACCAAAATCTCTGCCACTTGCTTATTCGATCTGTCTGCAATTTGAGTTTTGATGAAAGAGGCATATTGTAATGCACGCGATAATGAATGAGGGACACAAGTTATGTAAATTTCACAAGGGAAACTTCGCAAGGGGGCAAGAATCTAACAAAACTGCCAAGAGACCAATTTCTGTTTCTCCGAGTCTATTGTTGACAGTGCGAAATAGACAGCAAAGGTTACCGAGGAGATGAATCGAGGCACACGGGAAAGGCGAATGAGCGAAAGTTATTCAGCCTCCTCTAATAACCCCAAATAGCACAATTAGGACAATTTTAATTTTCTGTCCGTCATATTTGTCCTGTCGTATTTGATCCGCTATTTTGAATTTTGGAAATCTGATTTCAGATTCACATTTACCGACCCCAAAACTCATTTCATGCCGAATTTCATAAAAATCTGTTGCATAGTTGTTTTATAGCACAAGATATTGAATTCCAAACTTTAATCGCGATTTTCTCGAAACGACTTTTTTTTAGCTGATTCCCCGTTTTGAGAGAAAAACTACCGTGCAGATTTATTACCTTTTAAAACCATTTTAAAGGAAATTAATTTGGCTATCGTTGCTATCTTTAGAAAGTTAAATGACTTTTTTAGCTGATTCCCCGAAAGATCCCTCGAAAGATTATTTCGATTTTTTCCTCCCCCTAAACAAAAAAATATGCGATTTTTGTCACTTATCACAAGGTTTGAAAAAATAAATGTAAGAATCATACATATTAGAGTTTCCAACCATAGGTGGTACTCTAAAGGATACTGACATGTTTTTCATTTTTGTTTCGGATATTTAAAACTCCAGATTTTTTGGGAATCATGACGAAGTGCACTTACGGACATGTCCTTTTTGGAGTCATCTTTTGCATAATTAACAAACGTTTTCTAAATAAAAACATTTAAAACAATTTAAATAAATACTTTATCAAACGGTATATATTTTTAATGTCAGTTTTGCTAAATTTAGAAAAAAATAGTGAAAAAACCTAAAAATCGTTGCTGCAAACAGGAAAACCTCTTGAAGCTTTGAATGGTGAAAACAGGGCTCATTTATCTCTTAATATGGCGTAACTGGGAGAGGAATGCCAATGGCCTGAAAACTGCTTTTTCCGTAAGTTAAAGAGCCCCCTCAACCTTGGACAGGTTCTCATGAGAGCTCAACTTTTCTTCACTCTTTCCATTAACATTCACCCTCCTGTTCCGTTTTCGGGCAGATATTTTCCATTGCTGCCCATTTATTTACTCGTCTGAGAAATATCACAATACATGCTATATTATGAGATATTTGTACGATGCTATAACGAAGAGTACTCTAGGGGAAAGAAGTCTTAGCTATCCTCTCGTAGGCTTTGTTTTTGTAGTCGATTATTTACCAATTATATTACGGGATTTGGCGCCGCCCCTACGCTTAACTAAAACAGCAATGACGTTAATTATGTTTAATATCATGATGAGTATCACATTAAAAAAAAATTCAAAATACCATTTCTTCTTTTAACTATGTTTCAATTACGTTTTAACTAAGAGAAGGACGAGTTACGCTTAGGAATTGTTATTTATTTATCATTAAGTCTGTTCTTTATCTATAAATGAATTTGGGACGAGATTAGGGTTCAGTTAGCTCTAACTTTGGCATCTGTCGAGGAAAAAATGTTCCCCTCCCAAAAGTGGTGTGGGTAGGCCTTCGGTAGGAAGGACAGCTAAGTTGGTGGTGGGAAGTTTATCCTAATCGCTTATAGCTGAAATCAAGATAGGAAGCCTAGGCGAAACTACGGTTTCATTACATGTCAGCAGTTTCCCGACGGAATTTTTTAAACATTGTGGGATCAACTTAATTCTAAATGAAAATAATTCATATTTCTGGGATCCTAAATAAAAAAGATGCTAGGGGTATCCAGAAATCGAATCCTTATACATGGAAAATATTAGAAATAATCCATCTGAGTCATTATCACACACGAATGGAGGTGAGAACATCCAAACCGTTGAAAGAAATGTTATTTTTATGAACGACAAATAGCAACGGCAAATATTTCAAATCCACGTAAAATAATTTTAATGCTGTATTTATATTAAGAGTCCATTAGAGATTTTCCGATTTTAATAACTTAGGACTGACAAAAGATTATAATGTAGTTATGGGAATTTATTCGCATTCAAAATTTTCGGTTCCACGAGTTGTGAAAGACATCTCTTCTTAAACTAAAAAGAAAAAACGTTGGAGGAAAATTTACTACTTACATTTGGAAAATCAATTAATTTATTCAAATGGTAACATCCGTGTGTTTCTATCCAACCGTCGAGTTCCTCCAGGTTTCACCAGAGTGCATCATTGTCTGTGAAAGAGATCGATGAAGTAAATGACATGTTCTAGATAATCTATATGTTTACTTTCACATCACTAATAAACAATGGAGAGAACAACAACGTAGTAATTCTACTGAACTCAAATTTGTGAGAATATTTGTACCTCATTGGGTGCAGTGCCAGGAAGTAGGTTGGCTCATTCTCTCCTCAACATTCGCCTCAGAATCAAGAAACGAAATTGGTTACATATTTTGAGAATGACTTTTTAGATTCTGGATTAAATAATGACATTTTAGGATAGGGTTAATTGCTTTCTAAAGCCTTGAAGAAAGGAGATTTTTCAGTGATCGATAGCAACAGATTAGTTAATCGTACTCACAATAGATCTATGTGCTTGAATAATAAGTTGAGGATTGTTTAAAGAAGGGGTGAAAGTATAATGGTAAGAAAGACACGTAAATTTACTGAATATAAATTATTATTTGTGCATTTCAAAGAAAAATTTCTGCATGTCTGATAAAACATGAAAATGCGATTATTTTTCGAGGAAAATAAGGAAATGAAAATATCTCTCGATCTCTTATTTTAATTTACTTGTATCAATAACTTGAAGATGTGTACGGATGACCTTGAATATAAGAGATTGGATCTTGGATGGATTAATTATTTCTTTTTCTGAATATCGAAATAACGGAATTGACGGAGCGGACGGGCGATGACTTCAGCAGTTTTCCTTGGGCCAGCGAAACAAGCCCTTGTCAAATTAATTTTCAATTTTTAAGGGAAAAAAAATTTTTTCCTCTTCAATGCTGTCGTGTTTTTTCATCATTTCAGTTTCACGCTATTTACGTATTAATTCACTAATCAAACGTCGAGATATCAAATAATATATTTTTTAAAGTTTGTTTGGGACGTGAGAAAATTTGTGTCAGACAGTCGTCCGATTTTTGACCGGCAGTGTGTTGCCCAACTAACGTGGGGATTGTATTAAAATCAGATTGTGAAGACCGCGATTACTTCATTTATCACGTCAAAATGGTTTTTAAAAGTCGATTGGAGATTAGTTTGTAAGGATACGGTGTTGAGTTCCATCTTGGCCAGTTTCTAGATCTGCCTCTGCGTTTTCGACTGTTAATTGCAAAATTTCAATGACAAAATCTAGCATCGACCACGAGAGAGCTGCTGTCATAATCCAGCTATTCCACAGTTTTGAAACAGCTTAACGAGTGACTAATTGTTCTTCCAGATCAGATTTTCTACGATCAAATGCTTTTCAGTATGTGAGGGAAAATACTGTCGTAGATTCGCAAGTGAACACCTCATAGACTCATACTATTGTAACTTAAGTAAATCAAATTTGGATGTTAAGAAAATTAAATTATTTCCCCTTTAGCACTTATTACAAAAACATGCATTAAGAAAAAATCCAAAAGTTCCATCTAATTTAGATATTAGATCTATTTTCCAATCCCGAGAAAATGTTAAATAAAGACGGATAAAGCCCAACTTTTACGCGAGATGTTTCCCGAGCATATCTTAGTGGAGTCGCCGCGGGTATTCACGGAATTTGGTGGATTTGCAAGACTTTGAACCCTGTATTGTATCTGATTGGTGGCGTTAAGTAAATCCGATGGATTCTTTTGAACTGTAAAGCAAATACAATAAGGCATTGGTGTTGCAAAAAGGCGGAATTTGAAAAATCGTGAACATTACGTTCCCCGACCCCTCGATCAACTCCCGTCTTCTGTTTTAGGAAGTATACGTTCTAACGAAAAGTTCACTTTGAAGAGTTTTGCAAATTTTATTTCACTTTTAGAGTTAGCGCCATTATTTCTCTGCCTTCCATTTTCTCTTTATATTTCTTTCGTAAAATGAAACACTTTTCCCGATAAGTGAGGGACAGCGGAAATAGCAATTTATTTGACGACTTTCGTTGCGTTCGGATTCTTCCAAAATTTTCCTTTTAAACAGTTTTCGACACTCCTGGAATGGGGTCAGGTGTGTTCTGAAATTCGCCTGGAAAAGATGACATTCGGCGTCGTCGTTAAAATCGTTCATTTATCACATTAATACCACGAATAACCACGAATGATAAGCGCACAGTGAATATAAGGTACTTTCCTGTTTTTATAAATTGTTAACTTATTATAAATAAGTAAGTATTCGATCATTCTCACCAACATAAGTAAGTTGATACATCCGCCTCTTGGCGATTTCCACTTCCACATTGGCACTCCTTCTTTGGAGTGATTCAGGGGAGCGCAAGAGATTCGAACCCTTCACGGACGAAAATTTGCGCTGCCAAATTATAATGAATCCGCGAGACTCGATTCGGATCGAAAGAGAGACTAAATGAGTTTTCTTTTGTTGGTTTGGGCCTCGCCATGGCAGGTCGGAACGGAGCCAGTGACTTACGGCTGGAGGAAAGAGAGCACATGCCAAGTGGAGGAGCAACTGGCGATGAGGTAGCACTGTGGACGGGTTACCATGGACTAGGCCTCAAGAAAACCACACCAAGGGAACAATCGGTAAGTATATTTGACTGTACGGAGTCTTATTACTCCGTATTCATGTCCTCCTTAGGTTTTGACGTACGACATCCGCGTATTTTAGAACAGGTGTCATTTTTCTCATTCTAATTTCATTGTTATTTTGTAAATCAAAGAGTCGATTTTTGTCTTTGGTTTCAGGGTAATCTAATTATTGCCTGAAATTCAAATATTTGATATTATTGTATCTATTGTATTTATATATTGTATCTATTGTNATAGTTCGAGAAAAATGCATTAAAAATTCTATTTGATTCAAAATTAGTGGCGTCTTTGATTTTTCTTCCTAATAGAAATAAAACCTTCATTCTCATTTCTTACATTAGACATTTCTCCTGACAGATGGTCTGACGCCGCATTCGCGATGTTTTGTTACCTCAGCTTACGATGTTTCACCAACGAATACAATAAACTTGTGCCTCCGCTGAGAAATATTTACTTATAAATAAATTAGATTAAACATATATCCCTAAGATCCCCAAAAGTGGATTCCGTGCTAAAAAATCGCTTTGAGGAAAATTACGTTGATATGGGGAACTTTATCCTATGTATGCAAATAAAAGTTTGACATCCCAATTAAATTCACAATTTATTTCTTGGACGGCATTTTCGTAAATGAAATTTCGAAGCTATTTTGCTATGGAAGTGCGAACACACGCAGCAGCTCGCCATAATTAACCCTTTTGAATTGAACGCTTATCTTCTACTTACAAAGCAAACCTACGTTTGTTCTACCTCTTCGGCCAGTTGACCTTATTTAACATTTCATCTGAAACCTAATTATGACCTCTAATTTGACTACAGTTCTCCCCTATAGGTATTTTGCATAACTATTTTTGGACACATTCTTTGCGCCAACACGCCCATGTGCGTAAATATTATTATAAGAGTGTCAATCAGAAAGTAATGCCTCACATTTTTTTCTAAAAACTATATATTCTACAAAAATGAAATTTACACATTTAAAAGAACGATGTTTCATCTGCTCATTCTATTTTTCCACATAATCTCCTTCAAGTTTTATTGCCTTCCTCCAGTGATTCACTAGGGCGTGTATGCCCTGTCGGTACAAGTCCTCGCTCTGGTTATGGAGCGAGGTTTTCACTCTCAACCGTCTTCTGATTCACTCCATACCCAACTGTACTCATATCGACTGCACGTTCCATAGACTTCGCACAAACGTTTGTGAATGTTCCCTACCGTTCCTTTCTCTACGCATAGAAATTCAATCACAGCACGTTGTCTGTTACGTTTATCCACACAGGTCAGAATCCACATTGAAAGCCTCCTACTGCTACGTTATCTGCAGGAGAAAACAAACTGCGCACAAACATGAGCGAAACGCCAAAGAATCCGAACCTATAATTTCGAATTACTAGCATTGCTTTTGGCTTTAGAAAAATGTGAGGAATTACTCTATGACCAACCCACATATCGTCATAACTATGCAAACAAACAGACTAAAAGTTATTTGGAGAACTATGGTAAGATTTAAATAACACCATCAGAGTGCATCTGGTTCGTATACGAAGCAGCCCTCCTTTAACTAATAAAACATTCAATTAATTCATCATTTTCCTAAGTATACGATTTAAATAGTCGAAATTGTATAGTATGTGGTCTATATAAGTTGACATCTTAAGAGATATCATAATTCAATTTGTTTTTAATATTGCCTTGGCGGCATCGCTTGTATTCAACTAAATACATTCAGTTCCCTTGCATTAAATCAAGGCGTAACACTGTCTTATTTCACCTTCACCCACCCAATCTTTGTTATTGCTTATGAGGGTTTCCTCTAGAACCACACGGGTGAACTCAGGTGCCAGCCAGCAATACACTACCAACTGAAGAATGGGCATCAATGCCAAAAACAAATTTCCAGCCGAATTATGAGCTGGTCCCATTTGAATACTGTTGCTGCATAATTGAAAGAAGTTGAATGATAATGCCTAAGCATTGATGGCTTAAAGTGAAGCTGTGTTTTAATTTAAAATTTCTCATAAGTAAATACATAACAACTGCTCCTAATATTCTAAAAAGAAAACCATTTTGGTTAATTGAGAAGACAAGTATAATAAATTAACAATTCGTGAAAAACTGCAGAAGTTACGGTTAGAAAGGATAAAGAGAATTAGGCTTGTTGATCAAGAAGCCAACTCCTCCAAGTCTTCCATCCTTTGTTCCCCTATAATAGAATGTATGCTCTTCCTTGAGCGTAACCAGTTCTTCTGATTTTCTTCTTACTTCATTGAGTCCGATGACATCCCACTTTATCTTCTCTGCTTCATTGAGTAGTTCCAGGAGTCTATCTTCGCTCTTCAAGCAGCGGCAGTTGTAGGTTGCGAAGTGTAGGGGGTTATTTCTTTTCTCCGTGATGGACCACTGTAATGCCACCTCCTCCCGGACATCCGAATGGGTAGTAGTAGTAGTATTGTTAAAAGTGCTTCGACAGCTTAGGTCATTTCGCACGCGAGCCCCCACCGGGAATCGAACCCGGGACCGCTTTCACCAAAGTAGAACGCGTTATTCACTTGGCTATCTATCAATGTATGCATTTGAACATCAAATTAAATGCAGAATGGTATGAAATGAGGTGGATGGCACTATAAATGGTAAAAAAGACAACAGTCAGAGTAAATTTACTGGAATTAAAATATCGGCGGTGCTTTCCAAAGGAACCTTTTTTCTTGTCTAGAAAGACATGAAAAGCCGATTAGCTGTCTAAGAAAATAAGGAAATGGAACAATCTCTCGAATCATTTCAATTTACTACGTTCAACAACTTGGTGTGGAGATGTACACGGATGACCAGGAATAGAAGAGGAAGAAAGACTAATGCAATTACATAGTTTACTTGAACACGCTCTTTTAAGTAATGAATATCCAGATTTTCTTCATATCATGTTTTTATAGAAAATGGATTTCTCTGCATGCCAATATCTTTCTCTAATCAGAAATCACATTGCACAATCGCAAAAAGTAAGAAATGAAACAGCTCGCATGAGAAGAGATTCCCTGAAAGAGGACAGCCAAAATCTCACTCTTCTTTTCTCAAATACATCATTGGTTTTGCTTGCTCTTGCAGATGGCCGTAATGTAATCATTTCCTACTGTCTTGTTTCGTTTTCACGTCGCCCTCACAATATGTGAGCGCCGTGGTCGAGGGAGGGGGGGAGGGAGGGGAAGGAGGGATGGAGGGGAAGGAGGGAGGGAGGAAGTGGAAGGGGACACAATCCGCACGAGTGCAGGCAACGCCCGTTCCCCACCATAGTTTTTCCCCAAAGTCTTCAAAAAAAGCTCTGGACATCCATACGTCCTTCCGCGGTTGCCAAGATTAGTGTGTGCAAGAACCTGTCGTACCTGAGTAGTGTCTGGATTCTAGGATGCAGCTATAGCCCGAATTGATTTTGCTATCGAATCTTATGGCCAGAGCCGCGCCCGGCCTATTTGCCGCCCGGATGAGAACATAATTTTCCGCCCCTTTCAATTGAACACCAATTACCTGATTTGCTGGTAAAAATTATTTTGAAAGATTTTGTAAACATCACAAACTAGTGTTTAATGGCATCGTCCCCCAGTTTACATTGTTTACAAAATATGTGACAATTAATTATGCATATTCCGTGTGCTGTCAAAGTTAATTGTCAGCATATAGAATAGTAAATTGTTAATGGTTCAAGTTACTCTCGGGTAACATAGTCATCGCAATTCAAATTACTTAAAATTATATGATTCGGTTGAAATATTTATTTCGCAACTATTATTCCTTCACCGGATGTTTGCGGATTAGAGCAACGAAAAATATCTCATCTTCTCTCTCATTTGTAAAGGGAGCCAATAGGGAATTGTACAAAGGACCGCATCCCGTTGTCTAGAGCGTGCATTTCCTAATGTAGAAATTTGCTCTGTTGACATAGCATAAAACATTAGCATAAAAATATAAAGTTAGATAGTTTTTCAGTATTGAGCGAAAGTAATGCCAGGAATAGCAGTGTGATTTGTTTTGGGTTAATTATAACATAATCGCAGAAGAAAGAAAAATACTACAATTCAAAGGGATTCTTGATTTTATTCCGGATTTGATTGAACGGGTGCCTTTACTTCTCTAATTTAGGAAAAAAATGTTTTACATCAAATTCTGCTTCAAATTTTCTTTCCTTTACTGTTATTAATTTGGCAGACAAACGTTTTTGAGGCAGATATTCGATAAAAATTGTTGGAGAGGTCGGGATTTTTGAGAAAATGTATCGAAGAAAGTAGTCGCCAGCTATCTTTCGTCTTATTTGCTTCAATACTTCAAGCGGGAAAGTTTCGTAGAAAATAATGTATTTATTTTCTGTGCAAATGAAAAACCTCTTTAAGTTTGTAAGCAACATAAGAATAACAAATTTTATTCTAGGACTAAGGTATTTCACGGCGCGGCCCGCGATCGTTTTGCTGGAGGTGGGATGCTTCGTACGATTGAATGCCTTCTCGTCGTATTTTTGTCAGCATTTCAGACAAAGAGAGTGCCTTCCTTTATTACTTCATTCTGTCATATTTCACTCTATGATGAAACTGTTTTTTACCAAATTGGGGATGGATAACGAATTCCTTAACTGCTGTGATTCACATACAACGATCGCTAAACAGTCTACCAAAATCTCTGCCACTTGCTTATTCGATCTGTCTGCAATTTGAGTTTTGATGAAAGAGGCATATTGTAATGCACGCGATAATGAATGAGGGACACAAGTTATGTAAATTTCACAAGGGAAACTTCGCAAGGGGGCAAGAATCTAACAAAACTGCCAAGAGACCAATTTCTGTTTCTCCGAGTCTATTGTTGACAGTGCGAAATAGACAGCAAAGGTTACCGAGGAGATGAATCGAGGCACACGGGAAAGGCGAATGAGCGAAAGTTATTCAGCCTCCTCTAATAACCCCAAATAGCACAATTAGGACAATTTTAATTTTCTGTCCGTCATATTTGTCCTGTCGTATTTGATCCGCTATTTTGAATTTTGGAAATCTGATTTCAGATTCACATTTACCGACCCCAAAACTCATTTCATGCCGAATTTCATAAAAATCTGTTGCATAGTTGTTTTATAGCACAAGATATTGAATTCCAAACTTTAATCGCGATTTTCTCGAAACGACTTTTTTTTAGCTGATTCCCCGTTTTGAGAGAAAAACTACCGTGCAGATTTATTACCTTTTAAAACCATTTTAAAGGAAATTAATTTGGCTATCGTTGCTATCTTTAGAAAGTTAAATGACTTTTTTAGCTGATTCCCCGAAAGATCCCTCGAAAGATTATTTCGATTTTTTCCTCCCCCTAAACAAAAAAATATGCGATTTTTGTCACTTATCACAAGGTTTGAAAAAATAAATGTAAGAATCATACATATTAGAGTTTCCAACCATAGGTGGTACTCTAAAGGATACTGACATGTTTTTCATTTTTGTTTCGGATATTTAAAACTCCAGATTTTTTGGGAATCATGACGAAGTGCACTTACGGACATGTCCTTTTTGGAGTCATCTTTTGCATAATTAACAAACGTTTTCTAAATAAAAACATTTAAAACAATTTAAATAAATACTTTATCAAACGGTATATATTTTTAATGTCAGTTTTGCTAAATTTAGAAAAAAATAGTGAAAAAACCTAAAAATCGTTGCTGCAAACAGGAAAACCTCTTGAAGCTTTGAATGGTGAAAACAGGGCTCATTTATCTCTTAATATGGCGTAACTGGGAGAGGAATGCCAATGGCCTGAAAACTGCTTTTTCCGTAAGTTAAAGAGCCCCCTCAACCTTGGACAGGTTCTCATGAGAGCTCAACTTTTCTTCACTCTTTCCATTAACATTCACCCTCCTGTTCCGTTTTCGGGCAGATATTTTCCATTGCTGCCCATTTATTTACTCGTCTGAGAAATATCACAATACATGCTATATTATGAGATATTTGTACGATGCTATAACGAAGAGTACTCTAGGGGAAAGAAGTCTTAGCTATCCTCTCGTAGGCTTTGTTTTTGTAGTCGATTATTTACCAATTATATTACGGGATTTGGCGCCGCCCCTACGCTTAACTAAAACAGCAATGACGTTAATTATGTTTAATATCATGATGAGTATCACATTAAAAAAAAATTCAAAATACCATTTCTTCTTTTAACTATGTTTCAATTACGTTTTAACTAAGAGAAGGACGAGTTACGCTTAGGAATTGTTATTTATTTATCATTAAGTCTGTTCTTTATCTATAAATGAATTTGGGACGAGATTAGGGTTCAGTTAGCTCTAACTTTGGCATCTGTCGAGGAAAAAATGTTCCCCTCCCAAAAGTGGTGTGGGTAGGCCTTCGGTAGGAAGGACAGCTAAGTTGGTGGTGGGAAGTTTATCCTAATCGCTTATAGCTGAAATCAAGATAGGAAGCCTAGGCGAAACTACGGTTTCATTACATGTCAGCAGTTTCCCGACGGAATTTTTTAAACATTGTGGGATCAACTTAATTCTAAATGAAAATAATTCATATTTCTGGGATCCTAAATAAAAAAGATGCTAGGGGTATCCAGAAATCGAATCCTTATACATGGAAAATATTAGAAATAATCCATCTGAGTCATTATCACACACGAATGGAGGTGAGAACATCCAAACCGTTGAAAGAAATGTTATTTTTATGAACGACAAATAGCAACGGCAAATATTTCAAATCCACGTAAAATAATTTTAATGCTGTATTTATATTAAGAGTCCATTAGAGATTTTCCGATTTTAATAACTTAGGACTGACAAAAGATTATAATGTAGTTATGGGAATTTATTCGCATTCAAAATTTTCGGTTCCACGAGTTGTGAAAGACATCTCTTCTTAAACTAAAAAGAAAAAACGTTGGAGGAAAATTTACTACTTACATTTGGAAAATCAATTAATTTATTCAAATGGTAACATCCGTGTGTTTCTATCCAACCGTCGAGTTCCTCCAGGTTTCACCAGAGTGCATCATTGTCTGTGAAAGAGATCGATGAAGTAAATGACATGTTCTAGATAATCTATATGTTTACTTTCACATCACTAATAAACAATGGAGAGAACAACAACGTAGTAATTCTACTGAACTCAAATTTGTGAGAATATTTGTACCTCATTGGGTGCAGTGCCAGGAAGTAGGTTGGCTCATTCTCTCCTCAACATTCGCCTCAGAATCAAGAAACGAAATTGGTTACATATTTTGAGAATGACTTTTTAGATTCTGGATTAAATAATGACATTTTAGGATAGGGTTAATTGCTTTCTAAAGCCTTGAAGAAAGGAGATTTTTCAGTGATCGATAGCAACAGATTAGTTAATCGTACTCACAATAGATCTATGTGCTTGAATAATAAGTTGAGGATTGTTTAAAGAAGGGGTGAAAGTATAATGGTAAGAAAGACACGTAAATTTACTGAATATAAATTATTATTTGTGCATTTCAAAGAAAAATTTCTGCATGTCTGATAAAACATGAAAATGCGATTATTTTTCGAGGAAAATAAGGAAATGAAAATATCTCTCGATCTCTTATTTTAATTTACTTGTATCAATAACTTGAAGATGTGTACGGATGACCTTGAATATAAGAGATTGGATCTTGGATGGATTAATTATTTCTTTTTCTGAATATCGAAATAACGGAATTGACGGAGCGGACGGGCGATGACTTCAGCAGTTTTCCTTGGGCCAGCGAAACAAGCCCTTGTCAAATTAATTTTCAATTTTTAAGGGAAAAAAAATTTTTTCCTCTTCAATGCTGTCGTGTTTTTTCATCATTTCAGTTTCACGCTATTTACGTATTAATTCACTAATCAAACGTCGAGATATCAAATAATATATTTTTTAAAGTTTGTTTGGGACGTGAGAAAATTTGTGTCAGACAGTCGTCCGATTTTTGACCGGCAGTGTGTTGCCCAACTAACGTGGGGATTGTATTAAAATCAGATTGTGAAGACCGCGATTACTTCATTTATCACGTCAAAATGGTTTTTAAAAGTCGATTGGAGATTAGTTTGTAAGGATACGGTGTTGAGTTCCATCTTGGCCAGTTTCTAGATCTGCCTCTGCGTTTTCGACTGTTAATTGCAAAATTTCAATGACAAAATCTAGCATCGACCACGAGAGAGCTGCTGTCATAATCCAGCTATTCCACAGTTTTGAAACAGCTTAACGAGTGACTAATTGTTCTTCCAGATCAGATTTTCTACGATCAAATGCTTTTCAGTATGTGAGGGAAAATACTGTCGTAGATTCGCAAGTGAACACCTCATAGACTCATACTATTGTAACTTAAGTAAATCAAATTTGGATGTTAAGAAAATTAAATTATTTCCCCTTTAGCACTTATTACAAAAACATGCATTAAGAAAAAATCCAAAAGTTCCATCTAATTTAGATATTAGATCTATTTTCCAATCCCGAGAAAATGTTAAATAAAGACGGATAAAGCCCAACTTTTACGCGAGATGTTTCCCGAGCATATCTTAGTGGAGTCGCCGCGGGTATTCACGGAATTTGGTGGATTTGCAAGACTTTGAACCCTGTATTGTATCTGATTGGTGGCGTTAAGTAAATCCGATGGATTCTTTTGAACTGTAAAGCAAATACAATAAGGCATTGGTGTTGCAAAAAGGCGGAATTTGAAAAATCGTGAACATTACGTTCCCCGACCCCTCGATCAACTCCCGTCTTCTGTTTTAGGAAGTATACGTTCTAACGAAAAGTTCACTTTGAAGAGTTTTGCAAATTTTATTTCACTTTTAGAGTTAGCGCCATTATTTCTCTGCCTTCCATTTTCTCTTTATATTTCTTTCGTAAAATGAAACACTTTTCCCGATAAGTGAGGGACAGCGGAAATAGCAATTTATTTGACGACTTTCGTTGCGTTCGGATTCTTCCAAAATTTTCCTTTTAAACAGTTTTCGACACTCCTGGAATGGGGTCAGGTGTGTTCTGAAATTCGCCTGGAAAAGATGACATTCGGCGTCGTCGTTAAAATCGTTCATTTATCACATTAATACCACGAATAACCACGAATGATAAGCGCACAGTGAATATAAGGTACTTTCCTGTTTTTATAAATTGTTAACTTATTATAAATAAGTAAGTATTCGATCATTCTCACCAACATAAGTAAGTTGATACATCCGCCTCTTGGCGATTTCCACTTCCACATTGGCACTCCTTCTTTGGAGTGATTCAGGGGAGCGCAAGAGATTCGAACCCTTCACGGACGAAAATTTGCGCTGCCAAATTATAATGAATCCGCGAGACTCGATTCGGATCGAAAGAGAGACTAAATGAGTTTTCTTTTGTTGGTTTGGGCCTCGCCATGGCAGGTCGGAACGGAGCCAGTGACTTACGGCTGGAGGAAAGAGAGCACATGCCAAGTGGAGGAGCAACTGGCGATGAGGTAGCACTGTGGACGGGTTACCATGGACTAGGCCTCAAGAAAACCACACCAAGGGAACAATCGGTAAGTATATTTGACTGTACGGAGTCTTATTACTCCGTATTCATGTCCTCCTTAGGTTTTGACGTACGACATCCGCGTATTTTAGAACAGGTGTCATTTTTCTCATTCTAATTTCATTGTTATTTTGTAAATCAAAGAGTCGATTTTTGTCTTTGGTTTCAGGGTAATCTAATTATTGCCTGAAATTCAAATATTTGATATTATTG
>KZ308755.1:436010-449553 GCA_000376725.2 Ladona fulva | reverse complement strand
ACCTATATTACAATTACAATTTCTGTTGCAAATTCCGCAAAAGCCGTTACGACCGCGAAAAACTATTCCTGGAAACCAAGGAAATGTGGGCTCACAATATTTGTGCTGGACCCAAAAAGGACTCCTGTTTGTGATTTCCAATGCTTGATGTAAATTTGATGACCAATGCTTGCTGTAAATTTAATGTCATTGTCAATATTTTTGATTTTTGAATCTTTCAAATAAAAATCACATGATTCACCAGCTATTTTTGTATTTCGTACAACAAAAGTATCATTAACAGTGCTGTTTTCCTACGTTCAGAATGGAATTTCATGTCCTTACATGTAGGGGTCCATATTACCAATAGAAAAGTTTCGTGAGTGAAAATGCATTACTCAATAAAAATACTNATTTTTGTATTTCGTACAACAAAAGTATCATTAACAGTGCTGTTTTCCTACGTTCAGAATAGAATTTCATGTCCTTACATGTAGGGGTCCATATTACCAATAGAAAAGTTTCGTGAGTGAAAATGCATTACTCAATAAAAATACTCAAATATTTGACATTAAAGTCGATATTATATGCCTAGCACTAGGAAAGAGACTGTTGCCATATCAAAGCATATCAAGACACATTCTGGAAAAGATTTGGACCAAAAAAGTGAGAGCCCACATTACCACCTTTTTCTCTAATTTAAAAGATCTTCATTCAAATTGTTTCTCAGCAACCTTTCGTATTTGCTATTTACATCTTTCAACTCTACTCGGACGTATGACGGTCCCCCTCACATACACCAAAAAAATTCCAGCAATCATACCTTGCTTCCATACTTAATCCCATCGCAAATACGTAGGATCTGATTTATTACTCCAATGGAAGTTTAGACTGTAAGATGGTGGAACGAATGTTGTGTGTGTTTCGAAGATGTGAATTCTTAGTCTTTTAAAGTTTGATGGAGAAAATGTTGATTGAATTAAATTAAATCACAACAATCGCACATTTTCTCATGAGTACGATAACTTCCCGAACTTCGGAACGTCCCGGTTTTACCGTCTTCAGTATGTGATAAGACCCAATTTCTTACTATCAGAATATAGCAACCCTATCCAGCAGTAACATTGAATAAAATCGCGAATAACAAATGGCTACTATAACTTACTTAGCACGGTACAATTTTAATCGACACCTACTTCGAATAAAAGGGAGTGATAAGCCAACAATTAAGGCGGATAGTTTTAAACAAATGAGTTACGAAACAATATCGAAACCGTAACTGTTGAAATGAGATTCGAAAGAGAAAAAAGGTGATAATTAAGATAGCGGCAATTGCTATTTGCGGCATTGGGGCGGCCGCCCGTCTGAGACCGGTGCCGAAGATGACCTTAGCTTACGGGGCAAGGGGACCATAATATTTCGTTGACCGCCTTTCGAGATTGAACAGCAAACCCGAATTTTCCGAGAAAGGGAATTCCCACCCTTAAATCCCGATCTCAGGTTGAGGCTGTAGCGACGGAAGAGACGAAAGATCGGCTCCATTGTTTTATTCTTTGTCGGAGAGGACGGGGCTATTGGGACGCCGCCAAATGGACTCCTGGTGAAATAGCCTCCTACAGACATTCTCAGGCGGCGTCGGAGAATGAGGTGAGGGCAGCGTTGGAAGAAGGAGAGAAAGTGCGAAACAGAGACGAAGAAGAGGGAGTGGCAGAATGAGGGAGGACTGACAAAGGATTTTTGGAGAGCGAAGAAAGAAAGGCGTAAGAGGCGGAACCGATTAAGAGATAAAGCAAGCTCCGAAGGTGCTTGAGCCATAGTGAAGGAAGGGAATGCGTGCGGAAGGGAGATTTAGAAAAAAGGATCGAATCCTTAATCCTTCGCCTCCGGAAGGACACGAGGCGGTAACTCTCTATTATAAAAAATGTTCCAATGCCTTCGTAATAAACTGTATCGATATAAAACGTGACTTTTCTACGCAGTTAAAAGATAGAGAAAGTGGACTAGAACTAAAAATTAGGCCGATGGCGTTCGCTCAAAATATCGACTACTATTCCAGCTTTTCGGTATTACGCAGTCCTTTCCACGCTTTTTCCGGGATCTGTAAAAATACCAATACGTGAATACGAGTGCAGACCCAAAAGACAACAAATTTTTCAGATGAAATAATAGACATGCACAGATATCTAGTAAATTAGGATAGGAAACTCGCCAATAAAAGGAGGAAAGCGGAGAAATTGTTCTATGTACCAGAGCAGCCGAATCTCACTGTTGGATCCTTACAGGAGAAATCCTTAAAAATCGATTTATGCCTCGGTTTTTCAACCAGACTGCTGTTTCGACTGAAAAAATGGAGCAATGGCTTAAGGATTCATCCTCGTATTTTGGAAGGAAAGAGTGATTTTCGTTAACTATTGTGTAGCCATATAAATGTATATATGAGAGTGTGTTGAGCCTTTACTTCTCTTGATGAAAATCGATTGTATTAAAAATCAGATTATCAATATAGCATTGTATTTGCAATATTGTAAGTGACATTTAAATATTCAAAGACGAAGGGTTAAATGTACGAAGAAACTCACCAGTCTCAATCTTGTCCTAATAAAGACTATTACATAAAACTTCCGCCTATCCGACGACGAGTACAAAGTAAGGATAACAAAGAAATATTCTCTAAAACACTCTTTCTTTCCATTAACGAACCATAATGGTCATAAACAATGCGCCTTTCATTGGGCGCGTAATCCGGCGCCTGATCATTAAAAAGAACGACTATTCCTTTACTTATGGCCAGTACAATAGCTTGATTGCCATAATTTACAATAAGTTTGACATTAACATTTACTAATCCTTTTTTAATTAATAAATAGGGTACCAGAAGGGCCATAAATCCCTCAGCTTCATAAATGGGTAATTGTTATTCGAATACATACTGGAACTCACGTCCACATTCGGGGATCACTATGGCTCCCTGTCCGGGAGTAGGATCCGTATAAATATGAATAGTTTTCGATGAACATGTTAAGTGGCCTAGTGCGATGGAATATTCCTTCATTGTACATTTCCACTAGCCACTCGTTATGTTGAAGTACACATTCTTAACCAAAAAGCGGGGTAGACAGATGATACATGTTATCCAAGGTAAAAATCCAGCCGCCTCGGGGAGATCTTCACTCCTAAGTCTAGACATGATGTGGATCACTAAATGGAGCCTGGCGATGATCCCGGGAGTCAACCGGAGCTCCAGGGTTTCCGTATTGAAATCGACGCCGATATATTCCTTCTCTTGTGTCGGACTAAACTCGCACTTCTGGTGGTTGAGGGTTAAAAACTGGTATAGAAACTGCACAATGGTCTGCACTGTGCCCGTATCCAAGAGGACGGAGACCAAAAGTTAATCGTCCAGATACACGATCAGCTTGGTGTCGAATAGCATCACTCCGGAAACGTACAGCATGCAACATAATTGCAGCATAGTAGTCTCCACAATATGAGCCCTATGAACCGTGGTGCCTTTGCAATAGTCCGCGCATATGGTTTTCCGGTCCCTCAGCTGACACGTTTTCTGTACGATTCACGTTACTATTTCTTAGGCCTCGATAGGGAACGCAGGTCATAACATTTCTGAAAGTTACCGAAAGAATACTAGTAGGGGAGACTGTGGTAATATGAGCCCCTGCCTATGATCTGGGCACTCCGCTTACCTTGATAAGCAGCAAATGCGATTTTGTGACAGTTGGAATTGCTAACTAAACTTCATTCTTCTACAAGGAAGGTGCGCTGGAGTCAGTTAACAATGTTCTGCAGTCGCGAGAGTCATCATCGTGTTATATTGTTGAAAAAACTTTAGAAGATAAGACTTTAAAGCAGCATTGCTGCCAATTGACTCTCTTGATATCAACAATAGTGTACATATTTAAATCCTTATGTTCCTAATTTTACGATTGATTTTTCTATACATGTTTGTAATGACACGAATTGTAAGGTTTCTTTCCCAAGATGGCAAGGGTGAGAATATGGATACATGAATGAATGAGGGGACCTATATTACAATTACAATTTCTGTTGCAAATTCCGCAAAAGCCGTTACGACAGCGAAAAACTATTCCTGGAAACCAAGGAAATGTGGGCTCACAATATTTGTACTGGGACCAAAAAGGACTCCTGTTTGTGATTTCCAATGCTTGATGTAAATTTGATGACCAATGCTTGCTGTAAATTTAATGTCATTGTCAATATTTTTGATTTTTGAATCTTTCAAATAAAAATCACATGATTCACCAGCTATTTTTGTATTTCGTACAACAAAAGTATCATTAACAGTGCTGTTTTCCTACGTTCAGAATAGAATTTCATGTCCTTACATGTAGGGGTCCATATTACCAATAGAAAAGTTTCGTGAGTGAAAATGCATTACTCAATAAAAATACTCAAATATTTGACATTAAAGTCGATATTATATGCCTAGCACTAGGAAAGAGACTGTTAGCATATCAAAGCATATCAAGACACATTCTGGAAAAGATTTGGGCCAAAAAACTGAGAGCCCACATTACTACCTTTTCCTCTCTTTTAAAAGATCTTCTCTCAAATCGTTTCTCAGCAACCTTTCGTATTTGCTATTTACTTCTTTCAACTCTACTGGGACGTATGACGGACCCCCCTCACATACACCAAAAAAATTCCAGCAATCATACCTTGCTTCCATACTTAATCCCATCGAAAATACGTAGGATCTGATTTATTTCTCCAATGGAAGTTTAGACTGTAAAATGATGGAACGAATTTTGTGTGTTTCGAAGATGTGAATTCTTAGTCTTTTAAATTTTAATGGAGAAAATGTTGATTGAATTAAATTAAATCACAACAATCGCACATTTTCTCATGAGTACGATAACTTCCCGAACTTCCAAAAATAGTTGGCTATCATTTAATTCGTTAACAACAAAATGCCATGTATGTACACGATGAGATTCAAAAGCAAGGAGTTGAGTGCTCATATTTGATTTTATGATACAGATAACGGCAAAGATAGTTTAAAAGTCCTGAGGTGTTCTATCTTCCAATTATAACCATATTTTTCTCGATTAAATCACAGTCCATGCCGCAGTTTGCAGTAAATCTGTTATAAAATCTTAGTATTCGATCGAATTATATGTGAATCGTATTTGATGGTGAGAAGGAAAGAGTGATTTTCGTTAACTATTGTGTAGCCATATAAATGTATATATGAGAGTGTGTTGAGACTTTACTTCTCTTGATGAAAATCGATTGTATTAAAAATCAGATTATCAATATAGCATTGTATTTGCAATATTGTAAGTGACATTTAAATATTCAAAGACGAAGGGTTAAATGTACGAAGAAACTCACCAGTCTCAATCTTGTCCTAATGAATACTATTACATCAAACTTCCGCCTATCCGACGACGAGTGCAAAGTAAGGATGACAAAGAAATATTCTCTAAAACACTCTTTCTTTCCATGAACGAACCATAATGGTGATAAACAATGCGCCTTTCATTGGGCGCGTAATCCGGCGCCTGATCATTGAAAAGAACGACTATTCCTTTACTTATGGCCAGTACAATAGCTCGATTGCCATAATTTACAATAAGTTTGACATTAACATTTACTAATCCTTTTTTAATTAATAAATAGGGTACCAGAAGGGCCATAAATCCCTCAGCTTCATAAATGGGTAATTGTTATTCGAATACATACTGGAACTCACGTCCACATTCGGGGATCACTATGGCTCCCTGTCCGGGAGTAGGATCCGTATAAATATGAATAGTTTTCGATGAACATGTTAAGTGGCCTAGTGCGATGGAATATTCCTTCATTGTACATTTCCACTAGCCACTCGTTATGTTGAAGTACACATTCTTAACCAAAAAGCGGGGTAGACAGATGATACATGTTATCCAAGGTAAAAATCCAGCCGCCTCGGGGAGATCTTCACTCCTAAGTCTAGACATGATGTGGATCACTAAATGGAGCCTGGCGATGATCCCGGGAGTCAACCGGAGCTCCAGGGTTTCCGTATTGAAATCGACGCCGATATATTCCTTCTCTTGTGTCGGACTAAACTCGCACTTCTGGTGGTTGAGGGTTAAAAACTGGTATAGAAACTGCACAATGGTCTGCACTGTGCCCGTATCCAAGAGGACGGAGACCAAAAGTTAATCGTCCAGATACACGATCAGCTTGGTGTCGAATAGCATCACTCCGGAAACGTACAGCATGCAACATAATTGCAGCATAGTAGTCTCCACAATATGAGCCCTATGAACCGTGGTGCCTTTGCAATAGTCCGCGCATATGGTTTTCCGGTCCCTCAGCTGACACGTTTTCTGTACGATTCACGTTACTATTTCTTAGGCCTCGATAGGGAACGCAGGTCATAACATTTCTGAAAGTTACCGAAAGAATACTAGTAGGGGAGACTGTGGTAATATGAGCCCCTGCCTATGATCTGGGCACTCCGCTTACCTTGATAAGCAGCAAATGCGATTTTGTGACAGTTGGAATTGCTAACTAAACTTCATTCTTCTACAAGGAAGGTGCGCTGGAGTCAGTTAACAATGTTCTGCAGTCGCGAGAGTCATCATCGTGTTATATTGTTGAAAAAACTTTAGAAGATAAGACTTTAAAGCAGCATTGCTGCCAATTGACTCTCTTGATATCAACAATAGTGTACATATTTAAATCCTTATGTTCCTAATTTTACGATTGATTTTTCTATACATGTTTGTAATGACACGAATTGTAAGGTTTCTTTCCCAAGATGGCAAGGGTGAGAATATGGATACATGAATGAATGAGGGGACCTATATTACAATTACAATTTCTGTTGCAAATTCCGCAAAAGCCGTTACGACAGCGAAAAACTATTCCTGGAAACCAAGGAAATGTGGGCTCACAATATTTGTACTGGGACCAAAAAGGACTCCTGTTTGTGATTTCCAATGCTTGATGTAAATTTGATGACCAATGCTTGCTGTAAATTTAATGTCATTGTCAATATTTTTGATTTTTGAATCTTTCAAATAAAAATCACATGATTCACCAGCTATTTTTGTATTTCGTACAACAAAAGTATCATTAACAGTGCTGTTTTCCTACGTTCAGAATAGAATTTCATGTCCTTACATGTAGGGGTCCATATTACCAATAGAAAAGTTTCGTGAGTGAAAATGCATTACTCAATAAAAATACTCAAATATTTGACATTAAAGTCGATATTATATGCCTAGCACTAGGAAAGAGACTGTTGCCATATCAAAGCATATCAAGACACATTCTGGAAAAGATTTGGACCAAAAAAGTGAGAGCCCACATTACCACCTTTTTCTCTAATTTAAAAGATCTTCATTCAAATTGTTTCTCAGCAACCTTTCGTATTTGCTATTTACATCTTTCAACTCTACTCGGACGTATGACGGTCCCCCTCACATACACCAAAAAAATTCCAGCAATCATACCTTGCTTCCATACTTAATCCCATCGCAAATACGTAGGATCTGATTTATTACTCCAATGGAAGTTTAGACTGTAAGATGGTGGAACGAATGTTGTGTGTGTTTCGAAGATGTGAATTCTTAGTCTTTTAAAGTTTGATGGAGAAAATGTTGATTGAATTAAATTAAATCACAACAATCGCACATTTTCTCATGAGTACGATAACTTCCCGAACTTCCAAAAATAGTTGGCTATCATTTAATTCGTTAACAACAAAATGCCATGTATGTACACGATGAGATTCATAAGCAAGGAGTAGAGTGCTCATATTCGATTTTATGATATAGATAACGGCAATGATAGTTTAAAAGTCCTGAGGTGTTCTATCTTCCAATTATAACCATATTTTTATCAATTAAATCACAGTCCATGCCGCAGTTCGCAGTAAATCTGTTATAAAATCTTAGTATTCGATCGAATTACATGTGAATCGTGTTCGATGGTGAATACTTTGAGGTATCAATTTCTTTTAAAATTGCTACTATACTCATTGTTATTATTATGGCGTAATTCTTTAAATGACTTTCTGAAGTAGTTCCTAAATGTTGACTACCGGACCCTGTATTTCGTAAATTTATTTATTTCATAAACAGAATAACTTAACAGTGTGTTTTGCTTCAACATGAAACGAAAACAAAAGATAGAAATCGTTCCATTTCCAACTCAAAATTGAATGCGATTCACGAAGGGAAAAGCATCATCCATTTTAGAATAGCTCATCCTACTGTAACTGTTTCTATTTTAGACTCGGATGGTGAACAGGCAGTGAAGTGATACAGCGATTCCTAACTGAGTAGTATTGTTAAAAGTGCTTCGACAGCTGAGGTCATTTCGCACGTAGGCTCCCACCGGGAGTCGAACCCGTGACCGCTTTCATAGGAGTCGAACGCGTTGCCCACTTGGCTATCCGGGAGCCCTATTCCCAACCGAATTCCTAATCCTACCATACACCTAGTCCATTTCTAGCAGTTGAAAACTTGGAAAATGTTGGAGGCGCAAGTATTTCCGAACTTCGATCATAAAATGACTATGTATTTTCTCAACTCACGAAAAGTAAATTTCGTAAATATTATTATTATTACTGTTATGCCAAAACCTTACAAGTGGAACAATTTTCTGGTGGCAAGGATTTAACAGACAATCCCGCTTACAAATACTACTTCAAAACATTGAAACTATCAGCACAGTACCCGTTATCCTTGTCAGTCACATAAAATAACCCAATATATATGCCATTAAACTGAGCTCTAAAAGATTTTTACGCAAAACCCCGCTTCTAATATAAAAACTAAACTTAAAGGAGCATAATTTAGTTGAAACTGACATAAGATAGCTAAATATGCCGAATGACCTTTGACACAATTTCGCTTCTGGGTTGTCAGTAGACATTCCACGGCGAAAAACACGTTTTGACCTGAATCATCTTTAAATAATGGAGCAAAATTTTTCTCCAAGGAGTAACGCATTCTTCGAAAGTGAGTGAGAGAGTATAGGCGACGAATGAGAGTAAAGAACAGGAATGAGTGTTAAGACCGAAAAAAACCCCACGGAAAATTTATATAGAAATGAACGAAATGGAAAACTCCGCGGAATTCACGGGAATAACACGGGAAATCTTAAATCCCTCAGCTTCATAAATGGGTAATTGTTATTCGAATACATACTGGAACTCACGTCCACATTCGGGGATCACTATGGCTCCCTGTCCGGGAGTAGGATCCGTATAAATATGAATAGTTTTCGATGAACATGTTAAGTGGCCTAGTGCGATGGAATATTCCTTCATTGTACATTTCCACTAGCCACTCGTTATGTTGAAGTACACATTCTTAACCAAAAAGCGGGGTAGACAGATGATACANCTCTCCACCTGCACCGTTTCTCTTTCTACGGCTTCCTCCTCTCCCTTTCCCGGGAGAGAGCATGCACCAATCTCGCAGGAAGATGGGCTGGGACCTTATCCACCGCCCAGAGGCCCATGTTGGGATTGAGGGAGGTAGGGAGGGAGGCTGTGTTTTTAGAGGGGGTAAGGGATAAAAGATGGGAAAGGGACCAAATGAAGTAGAGGGAGGGATGAGGGGTCAGGGATCGCACGGGAGGAGGTATAAGGCGTTGGAAGAACTACAACGAGCCAAGAGGAGGATGCAGGGGGACAAAGGGGATGAAGGGAAAAGGGATGTATAAGCGGATGAAGGAGGGATGGAGGATGGGGAAGGGATGGAGGATGGGGAAGGGATGGAGGATGGGTAAGGGATGAGGAAGTAAAGAGGAAAGGAAGATATCGGAGTGAAGAGTTCAGGAGAGATAGGGTATGGTAGGGGGAGTGACTCCGGATGGATACGTCACTGATACATCAGTTCAGAGGGATCGATTGATTGGATTATAGTGTCGAGCTTCAATTGTTGACACCTGGAATGTTAAGTTAGCCGCGAAAGAGACCATGTACGGAGAATGGGATCGGAGCGTGGGGCTGGGGACGGAAATTACTTTCGATTTGAAGAGCGATAAATGTTCAAGAACGGGCTTAGAATCATGTAGTATGTACATGCCACGATGCTTCGACTGGATGACAACCCGTACAACGAAGAATTATTTGCTGTTTTTCGAATTAGGTTAATGAATACGGTTCCGGTTGAACATTTGCTCATGTCCGCTCGAATACAAAATTTAAAGAATACAACTAAATGGATGTATCCTATTTTTATTCCTTGGTAAATAACGTGTTACTTACATGTTTTTAAGCAGAAACATCTCTTTTGTTATGGTAAGTTCGTATTAAAGTTGAGGGTTGGTCTTCCGCTATGGAATCAAAAGTTTCGCATGTTGTTTACATAAATATCTGGCCATAATCGAGATTGTTACTTACTTAACTCCAACTTTTCACCAGCTGATTGAATATAAAATGACTCATCATAAAATACATCCCTAACTATGAAAAATAATCGCTTCCAGAGCAGGAATATTTCTAATCTACAGTCTCTGTAGCGTGGCTTTACCACTTTAAAGTTTTTACCATAGCAACATTTTTACTTTTTAATGTACCGCTAAAGATTTATCTCTTCTTACGACACGCGATTTACACCGTTTACTTTATCTGCGTATTTATTTTGAACTGAAGTAACAAAAATTTTGTTAAAAATTTTTATCCAATACTGATTTAATTTCTTTGCTCATAAACGTCAATTCAAACAAACACCAGCTTATTATTTACTGTGCCACTAAGTTAGAACTCCGGTGAAGCACTTCGTAGCACACGAAAGTAGAACGGTTGGGAAGCACTGCTCTTCAATATTACCCATAACAGAGAGAGCTGTAATCACTGCCGAGTTTCGGTTAACTGTTCGAAATTAATAACTGGAACTGAAGTTTGACTATGCCAGAGAAAGCACACGCAATGTTTTCATTTCATTAATTTCCGTGACATCTATGAAATGAGCCATGAAATAGCTTAATCATAAAAGTATTGGCAAACTCCTGGAATGATAAATCGATAGCAGGGGCATCAATGCTGTTGAAAGCGTTTCGTTCATATTCCAAAATTGGGCCACCAAATGTCCCGGTTCCTGAATATTTATTCGGAATGGCATGCTCGACTTAAACTGTTTACATGAACTGTAGGGCATAGCGATTTTCAACCCGTGGTTTTGATTCAGAACTTTTCCCAACCTGAATTTTAGTAAACGGAATAGAATTTTGAAGCTGTTCTACCACAGCCCAGCCTGTCGAAATCGGCCTTACTGCGTTAGTCCTTATAGTTACTATGATATTATATATAACTAGTTTTTTAACGATTATGCTTGTGATATCTAATAATACCGAATATTTTTAAACCTATGATAAGTTGTTGAGTTATAAGGTATAAGAGTTGATTGATCGAAGAACAACATACAGAAGAAACTAAACCATTTCCCATTTTTCTTCTTTTCCCTATTCAGTAATGTACAAGTGAACTAAATATTAATTACATAATATAAATAAATTATTAAATAATAAATTACTACTAATACCTAACTAAAGTACAACTTAATATCAATAGTTCGATTTCTTGACCTTTGGGACAGAGACGTTTATTGAATTCCTTAACTCCAAATGCAAAATCAATAAGACTTGATAAACAATAAGTTAGCTACCATCAAAATAACACATTCCGCATTATACAACTGTGAATGGTAAATTCAGTAATTCTAAAAATTTTCGATCGTCGATGTTATATCAATTCCGATTTTTATTTGACATCTTAAAATAAAGTTAATTTCGTCATTTTGAATTAATAAAGTACAACTTATTTTCTCTAGATGTGGCATAAATCAGAATGATAAATACCAAAACCCACGATTAAGATAAACATATTTTTAATTAAATTTCCCTCGCATTTAAGCAAGCCGTTTCCTTGTTGGAGGCAGACAAGTGAATTCTAATTCAATCCACCTCGTCTCCTTTCGCGTAAGACCTTTAAGGTGACGGAAACGTCCGGAGGAGTTTACTTAAATTTTAACGCGAGTCATTTTTCTTCGTCATAGGTATTATGAAAGGAGTGGAATTTTAGGGGGAAATGCACCTTCCGTGACCTACTCCACAGTGCCTTTGCTTCGCTTCACGAGAAATCCCTGCCAAGGAACGCGGATTATAAGCTTTAAAGAGCTTGCCGGGGAGCGATTCGAAAAAATGATGGAAGCGCCATAGCTCGTTCCTCTCCAAAGGACAACGGCTCTTGTTCCCATAAAATTTTACGACGGAACCGTCGCTTTGTTAAAGAGCATCGAATGTCGAGGCTTCGGATGCATGTATCGCATTTGTGATAGGAAAGAGGACTGCTTACAGCGAATCGATCGATTGGAAAATCAAACCAAAACAAATGGACGAAACCAAGGAGTGGCCTGTCATAAGTCATACGTTCGCAGCTTGTGAAACGCGATAGGTGATTAAAAATAAATAGATGGATACGATAGGGTACTGATAGGCTCTGCAATGCGAAAAATACCCTAGATTTAGGATCCACAACCAATGAGATTTCTCATTTAATTTCAAAGATACCGAATGACAGGGTGAAAATAAGTCACTTGACGATCATGTTTTAATTTTTCCGCCTGAAATTTGTCTTCAAAATCAGTTCCACGTGCCCAGAATATTTTCAATTTATTGCTCTAAGTGTTTTGTAATTAATTGTTATTTTTATAAACACTTATTATTACAATATAGTGCTACCCGGGGCCCTTTCTTTTTCCTTTGTCCTACAGGGTTTAAGGCTTCGCATTTACATCATCTTTAAGAAAATGATAGGTGGTTCTCAGAATAGGAATTTGGATGTTAATATAGAATAACAATTACAGTTTAATCTCAACCATTCTAGACGATGTTGTCTAAGATAATTACGAATATTCAATCCATATCGTATAATAAGGAAGACTTTTATAATTTCAAACAAAAATTCAGTTTTAATAGAACTATTACGTTAATATATCACAATAGACAATTGAGACTTTAATATTACCGAAAAAAATTTCTAACGATGAACGGTACGGAATGAAGGGCTGCTTATGATAATGGGAAGTACAAACTGAAAAATCTGAACTAAAGGGCAAACAAATAATCTATTTTACACTTCCGAAAATTTAATCACTTTGTGAATATATTCAGGTATTGTGAATAAAATAATGATATGAATCTAATTGATGCTTGTAAACGCCAAATCCAACGTGGCTTTTCAATGATCGTCTGTATAGGCCGACCTGTTTTTGCAGAGCCATAAGTATCTCTAACATATATATGACACGAATGCCATAACATATTCAGCCCGAAAGTCAGCTTTAACCTCAAACTGTCCAGTATCGGTAACCAAGTCCTGGTAAGAGAATAGGCAGAGTAAAATGAGATTTGGGGAAGTTTACCCTTACGTTTTCATTAGATATACACATGAAAAAATTCATAATATATAAAAAATAATCCACATTAGTATATTAGTATTAGTAGCACAATTACCCTTTGAATAACACATTCCTAACATTCTACGCATTCAACTAAGGAAAGAACGAAATGAATTCCA